>MU228530.1:2015115-2025587 GCA_018584345.1 Thuja plicata | reverse complement strand
GAGTAGTACTGGGATGGGTGACCTCCCGGGAAGTCCCGGTGCTTCACCTCTGTGAGCATCACCTTGATCCAATGAGTGCTAAGTGTTCCATTCATTCTCATGAGAGATGGGTTCATGTGAACCACTAATCATGAATTATGGGTCAATGAGTTCGACTCAAAAACTACACAGTTGAATCCTGATAGCAATATCACAAAATAAATCAAACTGCTTCAAAATTTTAGTCCTTCTATGATACCCGAAACTTTTGTGAAACTAACCATGCTGCGGATGGTCTGGCTAACCTTGGGGTTAGAAGTAATGTCAATCATAAGTGGCATGGATCAACTAAGATTAATGACGAGATCGACTCAATTATTAATCATGACAGAATCAATCAAAAGGAGGGATTTATTAGTAGTAACGATCACAACGCATGAATTAAATTTTAATTTGTGTACTTTCAAGGCAAAGTGCCAAGTGATGATTAAAAAATTTCATTACTATTTGGTGTCACATGCTTTCTTGGTCATAAAATTTGAAAAATTGTAGAACTTCAACTATTCAAAGCATTTTGAGTGCAGTCTGAGAAATTTGGAGAGAAACAAAATTGAGAAAAAGTTGATGATAACTTGTGTTTGTAGTAATACGAAGAAGGAAGTTGAGATGGGTGGTGATCTAAAGAGGGAGGAACTGATGGAATGTAAGTGGATCCATGTGTTAGAATAACTGAGGGGGGGGGTGAATCAGTGGCCTCAAAAATATTCCAATAATTCAACCACAAAACTTTATATCTTAAATATAAACCTCAAGTTATCTTTAGTCCCACAAGATGAATGCCTTGAAATAATCTATCAAATAACTACTGCTCAGAGTTCACTGTAAAACCTTATTCTTACTATTTACTCATTAGCAGTCTTTCATTTACCAAAATACAGTAAATTACTTAGTGTATACCGATCAATCTAGATTAGTCATGTATAATGAAAAACACTAAAGCAATGACTCATAAACACATTAATACATGGATTTTAACGTGGAAACCCTGTTAAGGGAAAAATCACTTGGGACCGGTAACCCAAAATTTTCACTCTTCTAAAGTGAGCTCGATGAAGAGCCAACCCCATTAAAGGTTACAAACACACTATTAAGTGTGACCTTGTTTGAGGATTTAAATAGAATAGTTTGTCACTTGATATCAGGCATCTCTATGATATCTTTATGACCAAACCCTGTGTAGTTTGTCACTTGATATCTGGCATCTCTATGCTATCTTCATGACCAAATATTTTGATACTCCTTAGGATGTATCTCAATATATAAAGGATTATTAAGTCCTGCTTGGTTAAGAGACTTTACGATCCAATGGTTAAATTGAAACAATAAATGATCTATTCACATATACAACTATACTTTGCAGATTTTCAGATCTATTATAAGCTCATAATACCTTTCTAACCAATGTACCTTTTCAATACCTTTTCTCCACTTCTTTCTACTCGGTGATGTTGTGCTTCGCTATTGTTCGGTGTCCGTAGAAATCTTTAGCTCTTTCCTTAGCTTGATTGATCAGGACTGTGTGAAGTCTTTCACCATTTTCTCTTCAACATCCTCTTTCTCTATTCACCCATAATTCACAATGAATTAACTTATCTCTTTATAGATATGATTTCACCATTTCTCAGTCCTTGAATTTCTTGTTCTTGGTGTGATCCACAATTATAGCAAATCTTGCTTTAAAACTCTACTTCAGTTGTATCTCATAGATTTCTCTTTGACAACTGGAATAAAATATATTTAAATCTCTCACTTATCTCTGGCTTTTAACTTGTCGATGAAAATAATATTAACAACTAGTTAACTCCTTTAACTCTTTCCATATAAGTCTTTTGTCATTTCTAAACTTCAGTTATTTTCGGTGTTTAACTCTTTGTTAGCTCGGTCAACACTTCAGTTCTCCTCGGGCATCTTCGTCGGGGTTGTCTATCCATCGGGCAACACTATGAAGTTATGTCCATTGGGTAACACTGTGATTTTTCTCATCGGTAATGCTTGTGATTCTGCTAGTCGATAATGATTTCTCGGGTTTCTTTCTCGGGTATCACTATGACTTTCCTCTCAGGGTTCTCTTTCCATCAGGGTGCACTGACCGTTGATGTTTGTTGTCACTTAGTGCATACTGAACTTTTATGCATTACTGATAGCATAACCTTAATCTTTTTGGTTCTCTAAAGTCTTAACCAATAAAATTATATCAAGTTGACATCAATGACAATATAATACATTAACTAATTTAATGTCTTGCATTAACTTTCTGTAGCTTGGTGATCATCAACTTAACATCTTCAAACATTCTATCAGTTATAGTTAATCAATCTCTCCCTTTGGCATTAATGGAAACATGCTACATTATCACACTATATTATTACTAATACAATATAAAATATATCAGTTGTAGTTCATCAATCTACCAAACTTATTGTTCTATAACCAATACAAATGTATGGCTCTCGGTAAGCTCTTATAGCTTAGATTTGTTTCCTGCAGAGTGTTTTCTTAAATCCCTTCACTAGATAGATGTATCAATTTCTTATTGTTTCTCTGATGTTGCCTCTCCCTTTGATTTTTCCGCTCTTTTTCCTTTGACAACAATATAGAGTACTTTATCTATTAATTCATTTTTTTTTCTCATGATACTTCTCTTCCTTTTGATATTCTCTCCCTTACAGGTTACATCTCTCCCTTATGATAGTCATGATGGATATTTCATATTTAATCTCTCCCTTTGGATATTCTCTCCCTTTGACAACAATGCCAAAGTAAACATTGATCGTGCCAAATTTATATCCTTTCACCTTTTATAATATAATCCTTAATTTCCCTATCCATCAGTAATACAATGACTCTGTTGTTCAGTGCATATATGTACCTTGTTGTGTACTAATGTATCTTTGCATTCCATCTCTTTTCTTGCATCAACATGAATGATCTTCTTATTTTGTGTAGGTTGATGTAGCCTCCTAGTCAGCTTACTGACCAATAGACAAGGGTCAGACCCCTAGTCTCTTTCTCAGGTACTCAAATGTATCTTTTGGTAATGGTTTTGTGAATATATCATCTAATTGTTCCTTGGATTGAACATATTCTAGTATCACCTCTTTCTCTTTCACTTGTTCTCTTAAGTAATGATACTTGATTCAATATGCTTAGTCTTAGTATGCATGACTAGATTTTTAGAAATGTTTATTGCACTGGTATTATCACAATAGATAATCATTGGTTCAAGAATTTTCATATTCATACCTTCTAGTAACTATTTGATCCATGCAATGTTAGAGTAATTTGCAGTAGTAGCCACATATTATGCTTCTACAGTGGATTGCAAGATATATCCTTGCTTCTTGTTGATCCATGTGACAAGTTTGTCACCCATGAAGAATTCTCCCCCAGTTGTGCTCTTTCTATCATCTAAGTTTCCAGCCCAATCAACATCTGTATAGACTTGAAGCTCAAATTTGCCTTCTCTTTTATACCATAATCCATAGTCCTTGGTGTTCTTTAGATATCTCAGAAATCTCTTGAAAATAGTCATGTGTGATTCTTTGGGATTAGCAGAGAATCTTGCAACTATTCCAACTACATGTGCTATATCTAGTTTGGTACGAACAACATACATTAGTTTGCCAATCATTGATCTATACAAGGTCTGATTTACCTCGTTTGACTTATCTTCTTTTGTCATCTTGCATCTGGTTGGCATAGGTGTTCCAACTAGTTTGGAATCTTCCATCTTGAATATCTTTAGCACTTCCTTGATGTATTTGGATTGTGTGATATATATGTCTGCATCATATTGAAGAAGTTGTAGACCAAGAAAGAATTTGATCTCCCCAAACATCGACATCTCAAACTCTTTGCTCATTTCATTAGCAAAGGATTTACATAACATATCATTACCCCCAAATATGATATCATCAACAAATATTTCAGCAATCAGAATATTACCATTAGTATCTTCTTTTAAATATAGATTGTTATTTTCACTTGTTATTACAAATCCAATGCTTATGAGATAGGTGTGAATTCTTTCATACCAGGCTCTCGGTGCTTGTTTCAATCCATACAAGGCTTTGTGTAGTCTACATACCATATTTCTCTTGTATGGATCAACAAACCCCTCTGGTTGTTCAATGTATACCTCTTCTTCTAGTATTCCATTTAGGAATTCAGATTTGACATCCATATGGTATACCTTGAATCCTTTGAATGTGACATAAGCAAGTAAGATTCTTACTCCTTCTATTCTAGCAACGGGTGCAAAGTTTTCTCCATAGTCAATACATTCTTCTTGTTTATACTACCCCTTGCATACTAATCTTTCTTTGTTTCTTGTGACTTCTCCATTCTCATTCAGCTTGTTTTTTGAATATCCATTTGGTACCAATGACATTCTTGTCATCTGGTCTTCGTACTAATGTCCATGTTTTATTCTTCTCAATCTATTCTTTCTCTTCATTTATAGCACTGACCCATTCTTCATTTTCAAGTGCAGTATTAACAGATTTAGGCTCAAAATCACAAATTAAACATCTAGTGTTTAGTGACTTACTTCTAGTTCTCATTCTAGCCTTCTTGTCTCCTATGATCTAGTTTTGTGGATGATTTCTTCTAACATACTTGGAAATTATAGGTTCAACTTTTTTTTCATCATTCTGATCATCATCTTGACCTTCATTCTAATCTCCATCACTCAGAACATCATTTTCCTAATTTTTTGGTATTTGCAGCCTAATGCTCAAGTGTGATATTCTGTTTCTCAAGAGTGATACATTGTTTCTTGGGTAGAGTTTCAAGTTCTTCAGTGTAAACAAACCTATTGTAGTCTTCTCGTTCTTTTCTTCTTTCCTCATCATTTTTCTCTGCATATTCATTTATTCTGATATTTGCACTTTCAATGATTTTTTTAGAGTACTTGTCAAGACATTTATAAGCCTTTCTCTTGGTGGGATACCCTAGAAAGATACCTTCATCACTTTTGGATTCAAGCTTTCCATTTCTATCATCTTTCAAAATATAACATTGACTACCAAAAATTCTGAAGTAACTTACATTGGGTGTGTATCCATACCATAGCTCATAGGGTGTCTTCTTGGTGTCTTTCTTCAATTGTACTATGTTCAATGTGTAGACAATAGTACTGACAGATTCCCTCCAGAATGTTTTAGTGATTCTTTTCTCTATCATTATTGTTCTTGCACAATCAACAATGGATCTATTTCTTCTTTCAGCAATCTCATTTTGTTGTGGTGTTCTTGGTGCAGAAACTTGTCTTTTAATTCCATGCTCATTGCAAAAGTTAGTGAATTCATCAAAAACAAATTCTTCTCCTCTATCTAATCTTAAGAATTTTAGTTCCTTACCACATTTTTTTTTCTACCATAGCTTTATACCATTTAAACATCTTGAATGCTTATGATTTATCTTTTAAGAACATAACTGTCATCATTCTAGACTAATCATCAACAAAGAGAATGAAATATCTATCACCATAGTAACTCTTTGTTTTCATGGGTCCACATAGATCAGTATGGACTAATTCTAGAATAGCATTAGCTGTCTGGGCTTTTCTTTTGAAACTATACTTTTTCATCTTACCTTTTTGACAATTCTTACACATGATATGCTCGGGCTTTGACATGATTCATAAGTCTATTACTTTCCTTGTATTGCCTATCTTAATCATGTTGTCAAAATTCACATGAAATAATCTTTTATGCCACAACCATGTCTTCGTTTCTAACCATTAAACAAGTGGTTTTAATATCATCAAGATAGAATAGGTTACCTTTTTTATGTTCACCAGTTCCGATCAACCTTCCTAATTCATTGAAGATCTTTGCCTTTTTTTCTCAAATGCTACTCGGTGACCTATGTTATTTAGCTATGAAAGACTCAATAGAATATAGTTAAGTACTTTTACCTAGTATACATTTTCACATTTGATCAGGTTATTCAAATTTATGATTCGTTTGCCTTCAACTAGACAAGGTGTTTCATTTCCCATTCTTACTGATCCACCATTATAGTATTCAAATGTTTCAAACTTTTGTTTATCACCGGTCGTGTGGTGAGTGTGGCCACTATCTATAATCCAGACATCATTCTTACTGACCTTAGATATAAGTGCAGTCTCTACATACCTTTCTTCTTCATCTGAATCATCCTTCATGGCCACAAATACCATCTTAATGTCTTCATCAGATTCGGTGTCAGTGTCTCCAGCTCTGTTCTCAGCTAGGTAACAAGCTTTCTTCCCTTTGTCCTTGTAGTCTCGGGTATCTCTTCTGTCAGATTGTTGATTGCTTCGGTAATCTCTATTGTCACTTCTATCAAACTTCTTTTCATATGATCTATCATTACTTCTGTCATCTTTTCTTCTGTTAGGAAATCTAGCAGCAAAGTGTCCAATCTCTTTACAATTAAAACATACAAGTGTTTTTGAGTAAGGTAACAACAGGTTTTGAAGGGGCCCTGAAACCCTTTACAAAGTGCTAAAAGATAGAAAACAAAGGACAAGGAAACAATGAACTGTCACAAGTGACAGAAAACCAAAAGAGGGCTAAACCTCAGATATAATAGAAAATTGCATTACAAAAACTCAAAACAATTAACAATAGAAAGCTCCTAGCAGACGGATAGCAAAAAACTTCCAACAACCCAAAACACTAAACAACTTCCAACTGATCCTCCAGCATTTGAACTTCAACCATCTGCAGCTCCATACTCTGGATCGAGTCTCATAATTTCTTGACATCTTTAGTTTGGACTTGGGCTTTCTTTTTAGTGCTAGAACGAGTCCTAGATCTTGGGCTAGAAATGTGAATTTCCTGAGGGCTATCTTCCTCCTGCCTTGCCTTGTCACTATCATTTCCATCCAGAAGGGTATATAAAGATTTTAGATTGTCCAGGGAATTATTCATACCCATTTTGATAATAGTAGTAAGCTTTTTGATGAGTACCTTGTTGTTGTTAATCTTATCATTGGTGTTTTTGAGCTTGTTGTCAACTATAGCACTGGTCTTGGTATCTGTGTTGTTAATATTATCAAAAAAATTATGCCCCTACTAGTACATGGTATCATCATTGCACATTTTGTCAACAATTTCCTCTAGAAACGCGTCCCTATTTTCCATATTCTTATATTTATCTTTTATCTCCTTTATGTCATCATGAATCCACTTATCCATATTGTAGCTATTCTCTACTTTATTTTTTTCCATTTGCAGAAAAGAAATAGAAGCCACCCTTTTGACATTGACTTGTTTCTCACAAAGATCATCCTCAAGGCTCCTCCTATTATAGACATTCTTGTCTTCAAGGTCACCTTTCAAATTATCCTGACTATACTCAGGCTTCTCACTGTCATTATTATCTTTCTCAATTTTCTCAATTTCCTTATCGAGGACAATATCCTCCTCAGTGTTCTCCATGTTGCCTTTTTCAGTCTCCATTTCCCCTGTTTCCTTTTGGTAATCCTAAGCGTCATGAATCTGGTCTTCTCCACCTTCATTATTGAGAGCATGGTCATCATCGTGGGTTTTAGTTTCCCCTGATTCCCTCTGAGACTCCTAAGTTCCCTGATTCTATTCCTCATCACCATCCTTATTTGTAGTATGGTCTTCAATATGGGTGTCAATCACATTGTCAATTTCTTTCGTTATTTCATCCAAAATTTTGTTCTCCAGATTTTGGGTCTCCTCGAGATCATCTTTTCCACCTAGAGACACATTGGTGGAGATATTCTTCATATCCTCAATTTTTGTCGACTTCCCTGTAAAACCCTCATCCTCAGATGACACAATTTCCTGTTCATCATCAGTTTTCATTCCCTCAATATCATCGTAAATAGACAGAGATATATCTGCTTCAACTGGGCCTCTACAATTTTTTTTAGCAATATCCTTACTAGGGCTCTTACCTATAGACACCTCCAGACTTTTTCTCTTAGAATTCACAATACTTTTGGGAATGGGGTCGGGGATATGATTCTTGACATAGTCAGTAATTAGCAGAATTAATCCCTCGTGTAAAATAGGGGAGGACTTACTTCTATGGTTATTGATGCTCTGGTTGAGCAAACTCAAGAGATAGAAGGGAAAGCAAACCCTAATGTTATGACGGAAATGGTTTACCATAAAAAAATGATAATTGTAAACCTTAGAGTACCTGTCGTCCAATGTGAAGTACTCCATGATAGCCTAGATCACAAATGCCCAAATCCACTTGGTATTAGATAGGTTAACATAATCGAGGTCACCCTTCACAAGTATTGCCCTTTCTTTGTTTGTCTTTGGGAATTTTTTATAACCTTTTTTTCCTTCTTTTTTGTCTTTTAGAAAGTGCTTCCCATCCAACGAAAGGCCCATTATTTCAGCAATGTGGTCCAGAGTAAGCTTGAGAGATTTACCCAAGATGTTCACAGTGTCGTTCTCCCATCCATTAACAAAAGCTTTCATCACCTCCTTGTCATTTCCATGGAGATGCTTCAAATATCTATGAACATTACCCTTCTTAAGCTTGTTCCACACATCTTTTTCTTCCCTCCATTTACACTCCCCTAGTTCTTCTCTCTTCAAATCTCCACCCATGTCTTCTTCTTCTGCAATTCAAATTCTCTCACTATTTTTTTTCATACTAGTATTCAACACAAGATGAAAACCGATATTCACAATCCTAGGGTACTTAATGATATCCCAGAAAACTTGCATCTTAAGAAAATCATCATTAATTTTATGTTTCACTTTGCACAACGCCATCGTCGTACCCCTAAAAAAGAAAACATACAAGTGTTAATTCACCTTTGTATCTACCTTTTGATGACATGTAATTGATTAAATGTTTGAATATGTTAATTTGATAATCATGCAAGACATTAAATCAGTTAATGTATTGTATTGTCATTAATTGCAACCTAATATAATCTGTATGGTCATGTAAACAATGCCAAAGACTTCAGAGAACCAAAGGAACCAATGCTATGCTATCATTTTTGCATACAAATCAAGTATTCAATAAGTGACAAACAACACCGATAGAGTACAACTAATGGATAGAGAAAAAGAACAAAGTCATAGTGATACTCGACAAGGAAATGCATAGCACTACTGATTCGCAGAGTCATAGTGTTGCCCGATGAGCAAAGCACAGAGTAACCCGATGAAAGAAAATATAGTGTTGCCCGATGGACGGAGATCACAAAGCTAACTGGAGTCTCACCGTCGGAACAATCAGTTGTCACCGACGACTAACTACAGTGGTGACCGATAGAACAAAGAGTTCAAAAAATGACAAAATATCTAGGTGGCAGAGCTAAATATAGACCTAACTGGTTGTCTACTTTGTTTTATTTGACCAGAGATAAGTGATTGATTTAAAGCTAATTTGTACAGTTGGCAAGAAGATGTCTACAAGACAAATCAGGATTTATGCTTTAAATCTAATTGGCTAGATTGTTTATCACGCCAAGAATCAAGAATCAAGAACCAATAAACAAGGAATATTGTGTCTATATAAGAGACAAGCTTAATTCATTTTAAAAAAGGGGATTAAGGGGAGTGAATAGAAAGAGGATTCTAAATAGAAACTGATGAAGAACTACTTCATGCAATACTGATCAAACAAGCTGAAGGAGAGCTAAGGAATTCTACAGACAACTGACAAACAGTGAGCACAACATCACAGAGCAGAAAGTATGGAGCACAAGGAATGAATTGATACATTGGTCAGAGAGGTAATGTACTTAAATAGATCTGAAAATTTGCAATTTAAGTTACAATATGAATAGGTCATAATGTTTCAGTTTAACCATTGAAGCATCAAGTCTCTTAACTGAGTAGGACTTAATAGTCTTCTATATATTTAGATACATCCCAAGGAGTGCCAAAAAGGTTGATTAATGAAAGTAGCATTGGATATGCCCGATGCCTATTGACATTCTAAGAGAGAGGCTGATTCAAGGATGGTAGCATTAGATGCCTGATACTAAGTGACAACCTCTATGTATAAAATCCTCCAACAAGGTCACACCTAAAAGTGTGTTTGTAACCTTTAACAGGGTTGGCTCTTAACAGGGCTCACTTCAGAAGAGTGAAAATTTTGGGTACCGGTCCCAGTTGTTTTTTTCCCTTAACAGGGTTTCCATGTTAAAATCCATGTGTATAATTCATTTATTTACTATTTTGTATCTTACATAATTCATTCTGGATATATCGGTATACTCTGCATATTTACTGTATTTCGGTAAATAGATGACTGCTTATCAGTAAAGATTAAGAAGGTTTAACAGAGCAATCCGACAAGTGGTAAATTGATAAAAGTTATTCAAGGCATTCATCTTGTAGGACAGAAGATAACTTGAGAAATAATCTGTGGTTATAAGTTTTGAAGGGTTAATTTAAGGATTAATTTTTGAGGCCATTGATTCACCCCCCCCC
>MU228530.1:1996089-2014398 GCA_018584345.1 Thuja plicata | reverse complement strand
GTGATAGTGAAAGTGAAGAAGATGATCTTGATGAAATTGAAGCACTTATGGCTAGAAGAATGCAGAGAGGCAAAGGTAAATACAAAGGTAAATTACCACTTGTTTGTTTTAATTGCAAAGAGATTGGGCACTTTGCTGCAAGATGTACTAACAGAAGAAAAGATGATAGATCATTTGAAAAGAAGTCTGACAGAGGTGATTACAGAAGCTATTGACAATCAGAAAGAAGAGATACCAGAGACTATAAGGACAAAGGAAAGAAGGCTAGTTACCTAGAAAAATGCAAGGGTGATTATACTGACACCGAATCTGATGAAGACATCGAGATGGTGTTTGTGGCTATAAAAGATGATTCAGATGATGATGAAGAAAGGTATGTAGAAATAGCTTTCATATCTAAAATTATCAAAAATGATGTTTGGATCATAGATATTGGCTACACTCACCATATGACTGGTGATAAGAAAAATTTTGAGACTTTTGAATACTATAAAGGTGGTTTAGTAAGAATGGGAAATGACACACCTTGTCTAGTTGAAGGTAGAGGAACAATAATGTTGAACAACCAGATAAAATGTGAGAATTCTTATTGGGTAAATGGATTGAATTATAATCTATTGAGTGTTTCTCAGTTAAATAATTCAGGTCACAAAGTAGCATTTGAAAATAAGAAGGCAAAGATCTTCAATAAATCTAAAAATCTGATTGGTACCGGTGAGCAGACAAAAGGTAACTTATTCTATCTGAATGATACTGACTCCACTTGCTTGATTGTTACAAACGAAGACACATGGTTATGACACAAAAGATTGTGTCATGTGAACTTTGACAACATGATAAATATTAGCAAAAAGAGAAATGCTAGAGGCTTACTGACGATGACCAAGCCTGACAATATCATGTGTAAGAATTGTCAAAAAGGAAAAATGACAAAGTCTAGTTTCAAAAGCAAAACCCATACATCTAATGTAATTATAGAATTAGTCCATTTATGTGGACCTATGAGGAAAAAGATTTATTATGGAGAGATATATTTTATTCTCTTTGTTGATGATTACTCTAAAATGATGACAGTCATGTTTCTAAAAGATAAATCAAAAGCATATAAGATGTTTAAATGGTACAAAGCGATGGTTGAGAAGCAAAGTGGTAAGGAGCTAAAATGCTTAAGGTTAGATAGAGGAGGGGAATTTATTTCAGATGAATTCACTAACTTTTGTAATGAGCATGGAATCAAAAGACAAGTCTCTACACCAAGGACACCACAAAAAAATGGAATTGCTGAAAGAAGGAACAGATCCATAGTTGACTGTGCAAGGACACTGATGATAGAGAAAGGAATCACCCAAATCTTCTAGAGGGAAGCTGTCAGTACTGCTATTTACACATTAAACAAAGTGCAATTGAAGAAAGACACCAAAAAGACACGTTATGAGCTATGGTATGGATACACACCCAATGTAAGTTGTTTCAAAAATTTTGGCAGTCAATGTTATATCTTAAAAGATGATAGAAATGGAAAAATTGACTCCAAGAGTGATGAAGGAATTTTTATAGGGTATTCTACCAAGAGAAAGGCTTATAAATGTATAAACAAAGCCTCTAACAAAATTATTGAAAGTGCAAATGTAAAGATAGATGAATTTGCAGAGAAGAATGAACAGGAAAGCACTAAAGAACCAGAGGACTACAATAAGTTCAATTACAATGACGAACCTGACACTCTACCCTACCAAAAATGTAGAGCTCCCAAGTAACATATCATTACACCCGAGCATTAGGCTGCAAATACCGACGATCGAGACAATGATCAAGATAATGTGCAAGGTGATGAAGAATAGAATGAAGAACAAAACAATGATCAAACTGATAGAAAAAGAGTTGTACCTATAATTGCAAGATATGTAAGAAAGAACCATCTAGAGATCTAGATCGTAAGAGATAAGAAAGTTGGTACAAGAACAAGAAGTAAGTCTCTAAACTCAATCTGTCTAATTTGTGAGTTTGAGCCAAAAATCTGTCAATGTTGTACTTGATAATGAAGAATGGATAAGTGATATGAATGATGAGATTGAGAAGATTGAGAAAAAAAAAACATGGTCACTTGTGCCAAGACCAAATGACAAGAATTTCATCAGAACAAAATGGATATTCAGGAATAAGTTGAATGAGAATGGAGAAGTCACAAGGAATAAAGCAAGACTAGTATGCAAGGGGTATGCTGATGAGGAGCTCCTTCTCCTAGAGCCTCTAGATCTCTCCAAGACCTTCACTGGGTCTTCCTTAGGGTCTCTCTCTCTCTCTCTCTACCCTAACTTAGAGGATTCTTTCCTAATCCTCTAACTCGCTAGGAACTTCCCATCAACTTCAAACTCAACTCCTTACTCTCCTCTTAGCTTTCTTGCAAGCATGGCTTCACAAGCCTCCTTTCACCCCAATGGTGCCAACTTCCTAAGGTTGGGATTTACTACTCCCCTTAGGTAAAATTACACTCTAATGGATCCAAATTTCTAGACCCTTCAACCATTTTCCAATCGAGACCCACAAATCCAACTCTTTGGCCTTGTAGCCTTTTTAGGCCTATTAGCCCTCCAAAACACTGAAAATGTGTTCTTTCTTCCACAAACCCTTAAAAAAACCAAAAAAAAAACTAGATATTCTTTGTGGGTTTTTCCTCCCCTTGAAGATTTACTATGTCTCAATTCCTAATGGTGTCTGTATAGTAGTTTTCTACCAAACCCCTAAAAATAAGGGTTTTGGAGACATGTAAACTGGTTTGGTAACTTGATCTTCTTTCTTTGATCAGTTGGACTCCTATGAACTTCTCCCTCCACTAGAAGGTCTACACCACATGCCTCCACACTTCTTTGAACTTGATTGGCTCATACCAATCAATCTGCAATCTCCATTGCCACTGTCTTGTTCAGTTACCCTAGCCAGAATGCTCACCACTCGCCTAGGGCATGAATGTTCTCAAGCCTTCCCTACACTCACACACTCCAAAAGCCATATCTACATAGTATATACAAGTTCCAGTGGATTCCAAGTTCTTATGGAGTTTGAGCCACGGGAACTCCAAAGAAACCCATTATTTACATAACTAGACCAAAACTAGCTAGTGAACTTGCAAAACACAAATAATTTGACAAAGCTTAACCAGAATGTAAAAAATAATACCACAAAAAGATTGGAAACTACATTAAAAACACTATCCAATCATTCATTGAGTCCATTCAATCCAATAAAGTGATGGATGATGGCTCTGTCACAAATTTGCACTGTAAATTGGTTCTTTCTTGCAATCAGTCTATACAATATGAGAACTAACTGACAAATTAGGGTTGGATTCACCTTATATACTCTTATCCCATCTATCTGGACCATTTTTTTGGGATTTGGGCACCTTAATGGCCGATTCCTAAAATCTAGGAAATGTTGTCATGACAACTTTAAAAGTTGTCATGACAACTTTGATAACTTTTGTCAAAATTGCCATTTTCACAACTTCAGTGCCCTAATTGGTTCTAAACTTTACCAATTGACCTCAAATGGTTAGAAAACAACAAAACATTAAAAATCTTCCCAATTTGGGACTTTGGTCAACTCTTTGACTTTTGAGTTGACTTCTAGGCCTTAGACTCCTAGAATCAACTAGACTCAAACAACACAACCCTAATCTTTCCAAACCTAAACCACACATCAAACACACACTAGGGACTTTAGACTTAGTCCTTATTCATGGATGGTTGGCCAAACCAACCTACAAGCCAAAATTGATTAAGATCTTTCAATAGACCTTAAGGGTGCTCCTGCACCATACTCCCCCCCTACAAGAAAAACAAGTTAGGGTACAGTTGGTCTCAGGAACTCCTCACTAATTCCATGTTTCTTGAAGTCACTCTCAGCTATCCAAGTGTCTTCTAACTCTATTTGTTGCTTCCACTTTACTATATGCTCCATGTAGATCTTATGTCTTGTTTTCTTTTTCACCCTTGAATCCAATATCTTCTCAACTTGTAATTTGTCCTATTCCAGAGTCTTAAACTCTCCCATGTCCTTAATGACCTCTATTCTATACTACATCTCATCCATATCTGGTCCCTTATACTTGATCAAATATTTCACATTGAAGATTGGGGAAATTGACACTCCCTTGGGCAACTCCACCTTGTATGCATTAGGTCCATACTTTCCCAATATCTTACAAGGTCCAATTCGTTTCATCTATAGCTTGATGGGTATCCATTTTTATATTCTTGCCTTATTCAAGAACACCATGACTAATTCACCCACTTCAAACTACAATTCTCTTCTCCCCTCATCTTTCTTTGCCTTCAAATTTTGATTTGCCTCCATCAAGGTCTTTTGCACTTGCTCATGAACCTCCTTCATTGATTGTGCAAAATCATCAGCATGCCCACTGATTCCCTCATATCCTTTGAGGTCTCTAAGTTCTATTACACCCCTTGGATGTGCCCCATACACTATCTCAAATGGGCTCTTCCCTATAACTCTATCGGTACTGTCATTGTAGGCAAATTCTGCCTGTGGAATAACTTGCTCCCAGCCTTATCCATACTCCTTGGTCAGACATCTAAGAAAGTTCCCAAGGACCCTTTTGATTACTTCAGTCTTCCCATCTATTTGAGGATGATAGGCAGATCCATGAGACAAGTTTGTTCCTAACCTCTTCCATAGGGTCTTCCAAAAGTGACCCATGAACTTTACATCCATGTCTGCAACAATGCTCATTAGTAGGCCATGAATCCTTACCACTTCTTTGAAGAAAAAGTAGGCAATGTGGCCAACATCATGTGTTGTTTTACATGGTATGAAGTGGCTCATTTTACTAAACCTATCTACAACTACAAATACACTATCTAAACCAGTTGGAGTTCAAGGTAACCCCACTATGAAGTCCATACTTATGCACTCCCAAGGTCTACTTGGGATGGGTAATGGCTGGTAAAGTCCTGCATTAGATGAAGTGCCTTTAGCTTTCTGACATATGCCACACTAATCCACATACCTTCTTACTTCCTTTTGCATCTTTGGCCACCAATAGAATCTCTCTACTAAGTCCAATGTCTTATTCAATCCAAAGTGTCCACTTAGGCTTCCATTATGCTTCTCATGTATGAGGTTCTCCCTCAGTGAACCTCTTGGAACACATAGTTGCTTGCCTTTGAATAGAAATCCATTCTGCAATGTATACTCTGCAAACTCACTATGAAAGTGATTCTCAAGATTTTGACACACCTTATATATCTCTGAGAAATCTGAATCTCCCTCATATAGATCCTTAAAACCTTCAACCCCTATTCTTTGCAACTGAATCTCTTGGATGGTAAGTAGTCTTCTACTAAGGGCATCTACAACTTTTTTTTTTCACTCCCTTCTTATGTTTGATAGTAAAGGTGTAAGACTGTAGGAATTCCATCCACTTGATGTGTCTTAAATTGAGCTTGTCTTGAGTGTTTATGTAACTCACTGCTTGGTTGTCTGTGAAGACAACAAACTCTTTGGGCAAAAGATAATGCCTCCACTTCTTTAAGGCTTGTACAAGATCATATAGCTCCAATTCATAGGAAGAATACCTAGACTTATCCTCATTGATTATTTCACTAAAAAAGGCCACAGGCCTGCCTTCCTGACTAGGACAACTCCCATTGCAATGATACTTGCATCACACTCCACAATGAATGGTTTGTCAAAGCTTGGCAATAGCAATATAGGCTGAGTAGCCACTTCTTTCTTTAATCTCTCAAATCCATCATTAGATGCCTTTTTCCACACAAATTTTGTTTTCAACCCTCCTTTTATAGTCTCTAGGACTGGAGCACAAATCTGACTGAATCTCCTAATGAAATTCCTATAGAATTGGGCTAACCTATGGAAAATTCTAACTTCTATCCCTAATTTAGGAGTAGGCCAGTTTAGTATGGCCTCTACTTTCTCCTTGTCCATCTTTAAATCACCCTTGGAAACCACAAAGCCAAGGTAGACTAGCTCTTCCTTCATGAACTCACTCTTCTCAAGGTTTATGGTGAGTTTCTCTTCCTGCAACTTCTTTAACACTAACTCCAAGTGTCTCATATGGTCCTCCTTTTTTTAACTGAATATGAGGATGTCATCTAAACAGACAACTATAAAGACTCCTATATAGTCCTTCAAGACTTCATTCATCACCCCCATAAAGGTGCTTGGTACATTGGTAAGCCCAAAGGGCATCACTAACCATTCATACAACCCCTCTTTATTCTTAAATGAATACTTCCAGTCATCACCCTCTTTCATCCTAATTTGATATTACCCACTCTTCAAATCAATTTTAGAGAAGTACTTAGCACCCCCCAAACAATCCATCAAGTCTTCTATTCTAGGAATTAGAAATCTATACCTGATATTTATCCTATTTATTGCCCTAGAATCAATACACATTCTCCACTTACCTCCTTTCTTAGGAGCCAAAACCATTGGGAAAACACATGGGCTAATGCTCTTCCTTATCAACCCTTGGTCCAAAAGCTCTTGGACTTGTCTGGCTATCTCCTTGTTTTGCTCTGGTGTCATCTTGTATGCAGCCTTGTTTGGAAAAGATGCTCCTGGTATGAAGTCAATTTGATGACTTATCTACCTCTTGGGTGGAAGTGTGGCTGGTTTACCTTCACAAATTATATCCTTGAACTGGTCTAGCAGTTCTCTTACCTCCTTTGGTATAGGTGCCTTCTCATGAGAGTCCTCCTCCTTTGGCTTTAGCAAGATTGCATAGCCAACTTCTTCTTCCTTCAGATATTTTAGGAAGTCTTTCCCACTCAATAACATGGCACTAGATTCTGCCTTTTCCATTGTCTCCTCCTCTAAGAAGGACTGTATCTTGTAAGTGACCCCATCTTTCTTGAAAGTATACTTGTTATCCTTCCCATTATGGACTGCATCTTTTTCATACTGCCATGGTCTGCCAAGCAACAGATGGCAAGCATCCATTGGAAAAACATCACATAGTATCTTATCATGATACTTCCCAATAGAAAATTCCACCCACACTTGTTCATTGACTAAGATGTTTTTTCCCTTATTCAACCATGTGACTTTGTAAGGGCATTCATGTGGAATTTTAGTGAGCTTTAGTTTCTCTACTGCCTCTCCTAATATTACATTATCTATAGATCCTGAATCTATGATCACCTTACATACTTTTCCCATTATCTTGCACTTGACCCTGAAAAGAGCCCTTCTTTTCTTATGTCCATCCTTAGTGGGTTCTTTAATTAGTATTCTCCTAAACATCAAACTTTCACCTTTCTCTGAATCCAGACTGACCTCTGAATGCTTGGTGTTTTCCTCCTCCTGGACATAGTTGATCCTCTTTTCTCCTTGTGAGGATGTTGGCTTATCTAGACACCAGTATGCAGGGTTCCCCAACTATCCACAGTTGTAACATTTCATGGAAGAAAAATGAGATCCCCTTCCAAATCCTCCTGTCCTTCCTCTACCACTATTATAAGAACCCCTTCCTCTACTGTTGAATCCACCTCTATTGTTTGACTCTTGTCCTTGATCTACATATCTAGATTCACCTTGACCCCTACTATCATTGCCTCTACCACTTGAGCCTCCTCTATGGCCACCTCTATTATCTCTGCCCCTTCCTCTACTTTTGGAGCTAGAATCTTGTCTTTTCTTTAGTTTTTCTTCCACCTTCAAAGCCATTTGAAAACAAATATGAATGGAAGTCAGGGTGAAGAGACTAAGCTCTTCTTGGATGTTCCACCTTAATCCATTAAGGTATCTTGCCACTTTAATGCTCTCTATCTCTTGGATTCTTTATCTAAGGCAAAGTTTTTGAAATTCTTCAGTATAAGCTGCCACATCTAGGTCTTTTTTCCTAAGATTTTGCCTCTTCTTATGCAGTTGGATGTCATAATCCTCTGGAAGATAATACGCCTTCAATTTTTTCATCATTGTCTTCCAATTTTTTATGGGCTTCTTTCCCTCTTTCTCCCTTTCTTCCTGCAAGAAATTCCACCATGTAAGTGCTTGCCCTCTTAGCCTTGACTTGGCTATCTTCACCTTTGGGGCTTTTGTAATTCCATCACACTCAAAGTGATTCTCCATCCCTTCAAGTCATTCCATAACCAACTCTGTATCCATCTTACCAAAGAAGACTGGTATTCCTTCTAGAGCCTTCCCACTCAGTGCTTTGAGTGCTTTGACAAATCGTTCCTTAGGTAGAAGAGGATCAGGCTCTAGTTCTACTTCCTCTTCCAATGGAGATTTACCTTTATCTAACCCTCCATGCACTTCTTCTCTCAGTTTGCTGGCTATCTCTACAACCTCTACCATTTTGATCTTCATTTCCTCCATTGCTTCTTCAAGAAGCCTATTCTTGATTTTTTTCTCTGACAAATCTTTTTCCAACTCTGCATTGGTCACCATCCTGGACTCACCTATGGACTCAATCCAATCTGACATACACCAATTCAATCACCCAAGCCTTTCAATAGCTTTGATACCAATTTGATGAGGATCTCCTTCTCCTAGAGCCTCTATCTCTCTCCAAGACCTTCATTGGTTCTTCCTTAGGGTCTCTCTCTCTCTACCCTAACTTAGAGGATTATTTCCTAATCCTCTAACTCACAAGGAACTTCCCATCAACTTCAAACTCAACTCCTTACTCTCCTCTTAGCTTTCTTGCAAGCATGGCTTCACAAGCCTCCTTTCACCCCAATGGTGTCAACTTCCTAAGTTTGGGATTTCCTACTCCCCTTAGGTAAAATTACACTCCTATGGATCCAACTTGCTAGACCCTTCAACCATTTTCCAATCGAGACCCACAAATCCAACTCTTTGGCCTTGTAGCCTTTTTAGGCCTATTAGCCCTCCAAAACACTGAAAATGTGTTCTTGCTTCCACAAAACCTTAACAACCCCCAAAAAAAATTGGATATTCTTTGTGGGTTTTTCCTCCCCTTGAATATTTACTAGGTCTCAATTCCTAATAGTGTCCGTACAGTAGTTTTCTACCAAACCCCTAAAAATAAGGGTTTTGGAGACATGTAAACTAGTTTGGTAACTTGATCTTTTTTCTTTGATCAGTTGGACTCCTCTGAACTTCTCCCTCCAATAGAAGGTCTGCACCACATGCCTCCACACTTCTCCAAACTTTATTGGCTCATACCAATCAATCTGCAATCTCCATTGCCACTGTCTTGTTCAGTTACCCTAGCAGAATGCTCACCACTCACCTAGGGCCTGAATGTTCTCAAGCCTTCCCCACACTCACACACTCCAAAAGCAATATCTACATAGTATATACAAGTTCCTAGTGGATTCCAAGTTCTCATGGAGTTTGATCCATGGGAACTCCAAAGAAACCCATTATTTACATAACTAGACCAAAACTGGCCAGTGAATGTGCAAAACACAAATAATTTGACAAAGCTTAACCAGAATGTACAAACTAACAAAATAACACCACACAAAGCTTGGAAACTACATTGCAAACATTATCCAATCATTCATTTAGTCCATTCAATCCAATAAAGTGATGGATGATGGCTCTGTCACAAATTTAAACTATAAATTGGTTCTTTCTTGCAATCAGTCTGTACAATATGAGAACTAACTGACAAATTAGGGTTGGATTCGCCTTATATACTCCTATACCATCTATCTGGACCATTTGGTCAGGATTTGGGCACCTTAATGGCTGATTCCTAAAATCTAGGAAATGTTGTCATGACAACTTTAAAAGTTGTCATGACAACTTTGACAATTTTTGTCAAAATTGCCATTTTCACAACTTGAGTGCCCTAATTGGTTCTAAACTTCACCAATTGACCTCAAATGGTTAGAAAACAACAAAAAATTAAAAATCTTTCCAATTTGGGACTTTGGTCAACTCTTTGACTTTTGAGTTGACTTCTAGGCCTTAGACTCCTAGAATCAACTAGACTCAAACAACACAACCCTAATCTTTCCAAACCTAAACCGCACATAAAACACACACTAGGGACTTTATACTTAGTCCTTATTCATGGATGGTTGGCCAAACCAACCTACAAGCCAAAATTGATTAAGATCTTTCAATAGACCTTAAGGGTGATCCTGCACCATATGCACAAGAAGAAGGAATTGACTATGGAGAGACCTTTGCACCCGTTGCTAGGCTAGGAGTAAGAATATTAGTTGCTTATGCTGCATATAAAGGATTCAAGGTATATCAAATGGATGTCAAGTCTACATTCCTGAATGGAATACTTGAAGAAGAGGTATACATTGAACAACCAGAAGGGTTTGTTGATCCAGACAAGAGGGACCTGGTATGTAGACTTCACAAAGCCTTGTATGGATTAAAACAAGCACCCCGAGCCTGGTATGAAAGACTTCATTCCTATCTTATAAGTATTATATTTGTAAGGACTAGTGAAAACAGTAATTTTTATTTAAAGGAAGATACTGATGCTAACACTTTGATTGCTGAGATATTTGTTGATGACATCATATTTGGAGGGAATGATATGCTATGCAAATCATTTGCAAATGAAATGAGAAAAGAATTTGAGATGTCTATATTTGGAGAGATCAATTTATTTCTTGGTTTGTAGATCATGCAACAATGTGAAGGTATTTTCATTACTCAATCCAAATATATTAAAGAGGTCCTGAAAATATTCAAGATGGAAGAATCCAAACCAGTTGGAACACCGTTGGCTACTAGATGTAAGTTGACAAAGGAAGACAAGACATCAGAGGTAAATCAAACTTTGTACATATCAATGATTGGAAAACTCATGTAAGTTGTACATACTAGACCAGATATTGCACATGCAGTAGGAATAGTTGCTAGATTTTTTGCTAATCCCAGGGAATCACATATGACTGATGTGAAAATAATCTTAAGATATCTGAAGAATACTAAGGAATATGGCTTATGGTATAGAAGAGAAGGGAAATTTGAACTTAAGGTCTTTACCAACGCTGATTGGGCGGGAAAAATTGATGACCGGAAGAGCACAACTGGAGGAGTATTCTTCATGGGTGAAAGACTTGTCACATGGATTAGTAAGAAACAAGGATGCATCTCACAATCTACTGCAGAAGCATAGTATATTGTTGCTGCTACAAACTGCTCAAATATTGCATGGATCAAATAGTTACTGGAAGGTATGCATATGAAAATTTTGGAACTAGTAATATCTATTGTGATAATACAAGTGCAATTAACATTTCCAAAAACCCAGTCATGCATGCTAAAACAAAGCATATTTCCATCAAGTATCATTATTTGAGAGAACAAGTTCAGGAAAAGGAGGTGATACTTGAGTATGTGAAATCAAAAGAACAATTGGCCGATATCTTCACCAAGACACTGTCCAAGGATGCATTTGAGTACTTAAGAAAGAGACTAGGGGTCAGACCCTTGTCTACTGGTCAGTAAGCTGACTAGAAGGCTGCATCAGCCTACATATTATCAGAATATCATTCATGATTGACGCAAGCAAAGAGATGAACTTCAAAGCTAAATCTATATAAAGACAAGTATATATCTTTACCAAGCACCAAAGCATATTGTTATATTGCTGATGGATAAGGGAAATTCAAGGAATATATTATGGATAGAGAGAAAAGTTTGCTTGACATTAATGTCGGATATTTGTGAGATATTTGTTTGGCATTGTTGTCAAAGGGAGAGAAATTATCCATATTATCACATCCTTCTGGAAAGAGAGAGATTATCCATTATCACACTACTCCAATAGGGATAAATTATATCCTTAGGGAGAGAGATTGTATGGAAATCCTATACAAAGGGAGAGTTGTTGATAAGTGAAACAGAAAACATCAAAATAAAGGAGAGCAATCAAAGGGAGATAGTTTGACAGAAAAGGAGAACACATCATACTAGAGAAAGAAAGATTATACATCCATCTAGTGAAGGGATTAAAGATAGATAGAAAGAGCTTCAAGAATCAAATCTAAGCTAAAAAAAAGCTTACCGATGGTCAGACATTTATTGATTAACAGAATAAAAGATTGGTAGTTTGATGAATCTCAATTCTTGTATTTCATATTGTATTAGAAATAGTATAGTATGATAATATAGTGTGTTTCCATCAATGCCAAAGGGAGAGATTGATGACATGTAACTGATTAAATGTTTGAATATATTAAGTTGATAATCATGCAAGACATTAAATCAGTTAATGTATTGTATTGTCATTAATGTCAACCTAATATAATCTATATGGTCATGTAAACAATGCTAAAGACTTCAGAGAACCAAAGGAACCAAGTTTATGCTATCAGTAATGCATACAAATCAAGTATACACTAAGTGACAAACAACACCGACGGAGTGCACCAGATGGACAGAGAAAAAGAACAAAGTCACAGTGATACCCGACAAGGAAATGCACAACACTATCGACGAGCAGAGTCATAGTGTTGCCCGATGATCAAAGCACAGAGTAACCCAATGGAAGAAAATACAGTGTTTCCTGATGAATAGAGATCATGAAGCTAACTGGAGTCTCACCGTCGGAACAATCAGTTATCACTGACGACTAACTGCAGTGGTGACCGACAGAACAAAGAGTTCAGAAAAAGACAAAATATCTAGTTGGCAGAGCTAAATATAGACCTAACTGGTTGTGTACTTTGTTTTATTCGACCAGAGATAAGTGATTGATTTAAATTTGATTTGTACAGTTGGCAATAAGATATCTACAAGACAGATCAGGATTTATGCTTTAAATCTAATTGGTTGGATTGTTTATCATGCCAAGAATCAAGAATCAAGAACCAAGAAACAAGGAATAATGTGTGTATATAAGAGACAAGCTTAATTCATTTAAAAAAAAGGGGATTAAGGGGAGTGAATAGAAAGAGGATGCTAAAGAGAAACTGATGAAGAACTACTTCATGCAGTACTGATCAAACAAGCTGAAGGAGAGCTAAGGAATTCTGCAGACAATTGACGAACAGTGAGCACAACATCATAGAGCAGAAAGTATGGAGCACAAGGATTGAATTGATACATTGGTCAGAGAGGTAATGTACTTAAATAGATCTGAAAATCTGCAATTTAAGTTACAATATGAACAAGTCATAATGTTTTAGTTTAACCATTGAAGCATCAAGTCTCTTAATCGAGCAGGACTTAACAGTCTTCTATATATTGAGGTACATCCCAAGGAGTGCCAAAAAGGTTGATTCATGAAAGTAGCATTGGATATGCTCGATTCCTATTGACAGTCTAAGAGAGAGGCTGATTTAAGGATGGCAACATTAGATGCCCGATACTAAGTGACAACCTCTATGTATAAAATCCTCTAACAAGGTCACACCTAACAGTGTGTTTGTAACCTTTAACAGGGTTGGCTCTTAACAGGGCTCACTTCAGAAGAGTGAAAATTTTGGGTACCGGTCCCAATGGTTTTTTTATCGTAACAGGGTTTTCACATTAAAATCCATGTGTTATATGTGTATGATTCATTTCTTTACTATTTTGTATCTTACATAATTCATTTTGGATATATCGGTACACTCTGGATATTTACTGTATTTCGGTAAATAGATGACTGCTTATCGGTAAACATTAAGAAGAAGGTTTAACAGAGCAATCCAACATGTAGTAAATTGATATAAGTTATTCAAGGCATTCATCTTGTAGGACAAAAGATAACTTGAGAAATAATTTGTGGTTATAAGTTTTGAAGGGTTGATTTAAGGATTAATTTTTGAGGCCACTGATTCACTCCCCCCCCCCTCTCAGTTATTACTAACATCTTTGCCTCTCTGCAATCTTCTAGCCATTAGTGCTTCAATCTCATCAAGATCTTGTTCATCACTATCACTTTCACTATCATTTTTCATATGTGTTTATGAATTGACTTACTTATTTTCAAAGAAGATTTGAATGCAAACTCAATAGATGGTAAGACACTATTATCAAAGTTATTCATATCAAATGAAATCAGTCTACCAAACAAACTATCTAGAGTGACATTGTTGTTTTCTATTGTTCTCATTTCTTGTATATCAGATACTCTAATAGCATATACAGGCAGTAAGGTTCTTAGGATTTTACTTACCAGTGTCTCTTCTTCAAGTATGCCTCCAACTCCTCAAATAACATTGACTACTTCTTTTATTCTATAGTTGTACTAAGTGATATTTTCTCCTTCTCTCATTCTTAGGTCATCAAATTTACCTCTTAGGTTCTCTACCTAAACTCTTAGTACATTAGCATCTCCCCCATTTACCAGCTTCAATTTTTCCCACATTTTCTTTGCAGAGGTGCAAGTTTTGACATCTTCAAATTCAGCATCGGAGAGTGAGGAACCAAGTTCTATCATCATAGAATTATGCTCATGCTTTTCTCTTAATTTATCAAGTGTGTGAGGTCTTGTAGGAACACATATTTAGTATCCAAGTATTGAGTAACATCATTTCTAATACCTAATAGGTGGAGTCTTATTTTGCTTTGCCATGATACAAATTTGTCCTTGTTCAACTTGGGCGCATCTCGCTTGCTCATCTTGTGATCTTTTCCTTAGGTCTTGAAATTGTCCTTCTAAGCACACAAGCTCTGATATCAATTGTTAGAATATCTAAGAGGGGGGGTGAATCAATGACCTAAAATATATTCCAATAAATCAACTTCAAAACTTTATATTTTAAATACAAACCTCAAGCTATCTTTAGTCCCACAAGATGAATGCCTTGAAATAATCTTATCTAATAACTACTACTCAGAGTTCACTATTAAACCTTATTCTTACTGTTTACCGATTAGTAGTCTTTCATTTACTGAAATAGAGTAAATTATTTAGTGTATACTAATCAATCTAGATTAGTTATGTGTAATGAAAAACACTAAAGTAATGACTCATAAACACATTGACACATGGATTTTTAATGTGGAAACCTTGTTAAGGGAAAAACCAATTGGGACCGGTAACGCAAAAAATTTCACTCTTCTAAAGTGAGCTCGGTGAAGAGCCAACCCTATTAAAGGTTACAAACACAGTGTTAAGTGCGACCTTGTTAGAGGATTTAAATAGAATAGTTTGTCACTTGATATCTGGCATCTCTATGCTATCTTCATGACCAAACCTTTTGATACTCCTTAGGATTTATCTCAATATATAAATGATTATTAAGTCATGCCCGGTTAAGAGACTACTCAGTTAAGAGACTTTATGATCCAATGGTTAAATTGAAATAGTAAATGATCTGTTCACATATACAACTATAATTTGCAGATTTTCAAATCTATTGTAAGCTCATAATACCTTTCTGATCAATGTACCTTTTCAATACCTTTGCTCCACTTCTTTCTGTTCAGTGATTTTATGCTTCTTTGTTAGTCGGTGTCTGTAGAAATATTTAGCTCTTTCCTTAGCTTGATTGATCAGGACTGTGTGAAGTCTTTCACCAGTTTCTCTTTAGCATCCTCTTTCTCTATTCACTCCTAATTCATAATGAATTAGCTTGTCTATTTATAGATATGATTTCACCATTTCTCAGTCCTTGACTTTCTTGTTCTTGGCATTATCTGCAATTCTAGCCAATCTTGCTTTAAAACTATACTTCAATTTTATCCCGTAGATTTCTCTTTGACAACTGGAATAAAACAACTTTAAATCTCTCACTTATCTTTGGCTTTTAACTTGTCAATGAAAACAATATTAACAACCATTTAACTCCTTCTTTAGCTCTTGACAGCTAAGTGTTTTTTCATTTCTAAACTTCAGTTATTTTCAGTGTTTAACTCTTTGTTAGCTCAGTCAACACTTCAGTTCTCCTTGGGCATATCTGTGTTAGTAATAACTAAGAGGGGGGTGAATCAGTGGCCTCAAAAATTATCCTTTAAACTTTAACCACCAATCAATACACCTCATATTATTAAGTCCCTACAAGATGCATGCCATGAAATACTAATAATGATTTAACTATCTGTCGGTTTACCTTGTCTGTCCTTATTCTCCTTGATAACCGATAACCAGTAAAACTATTTACCTGTCCTTATTCTCCTCGATAACCGATAACCAGTAAAACTATTTACCGATACTCAGTAAATATGCAGAGTATACCAATCAATCCATAAATGCATATGTGAAATATAAAACAATAAAGTAATAAGCCATACACACATAACACATGGATTTTAATGTGGAAACCCTGTTAAGGGAAAAAACCACTGGGACCGGTACCCCAAATTTTCACTCTTCTGAAGTGAGCCTTGTTAGGAGCCAACCCTGTTAAAGGTTACAAACACACTACTAGGTGTGACCTTGTTAGAGGATTTTAATATGAGTCTGTCACTTGATATCTGGCATGTATATGCTACCAATATTGATCAACCTCTATGGGCACAATAGGTATTTTCCATATTTGGTGCTACCTATCTGCATCAGCCTCCTTCTTAGACTGTCTGTCAGTATTGGGCACTCAATTCTATCTTCATGATAAAAAATTTTGCAATCTGTTAGGATATACCTCAATTATAGAAGATTGTTAATTCCTACTCTGTTAAGAGACTTGATGCTTCAATGGTTAAACTGAAACACTATGACCTATTTCTAATGCAACTTGAATTTCATATTTTCATATCTATTTAATTATATTACCTCTATGATCAATGTATCAATTCAATTCTTTGTGCTCCACACTTTCTGTTGTGTGATGTTGTGCTTCACTATTCATCGGTGTTTACAGAATTCTTTAGCTCTTCTTCAGCTTGATTGATTAGGACTATATGAAGTTCTTCTTCACCAGTTTCTCTTTAGCATCCTCTTTCTATTCACTCCCCTTCTTGTGTATGTGATTTATTGTGGAAATGAATTATGCTTGTCTCTTATATAGACATGATATTCCTTAATTCTTGATTCTTGATTAATGGCATGAAAAACAATCCAGCCAATATGATTTACAGCTTTAACTCCTTATTTATCTCATATTTATCTTCTTGCCAACTGTACAAATCTTCTTTAAATCAATTACTTAACTCTGGTTGAATAAAACAAATAAAATAACTAGTTAAGCATATCTTTAAGCTCTGTCAGCTAGATATTTTGTCATTTTCTGAACTCTCTATTTTGTCGGTCAACTCTGCAATTAGTTTTTGGTGACAACTGCCAGTTCTGTCGGTATGACTCCAGTTAGCTTCAGGATCTCCGTCCGTCAAGCATCCTTGGATTTTACTCGTCGGGTATCACTATGATTTTGCTTCATCGGGAAACATTGTCTTCTGCTCGTCGGGCATCACTGTGACTTTTTCTTTGCCTTTACCGATGGTGTGCACTTTGTTAGTGTTGTATGTCACTTACTGAATACTTGACTTTTATGCATTGCTGAAAGCATAATCTCTATCCCATTGATTCTCTGAAGTCTTTGGCATTATGTACATGACTGTACGGATGATATCAAGTTGACATCAATGACAATACAACCCATTAACTGATTTAATGCCTTGCATTATCTTTAACTTAACATTATCAAACATTCAATCAGTTACATGTCATCAATCTCTCCCTTTGGCATTGATGGCAACATACTATATTATCACACTATACTATTTCTAATACAATATGAAATACAATTGTTGAGATTCATCAAATTACCAAACAATTTTCTTTGATAACTAATAAAAATGTATGACCACCGGTAAGCTCTGTGTTAGCTTAGATTTGATTCTTGTAGCTTTTTGTGTTTCTTATACTGATGTGTTGTGTTCTCTTCTTGTGTCAATTTCTCTCTTTTGACTGTTCTTCTTCTTTGATGTCTCTATCTCTTGTTAGCAACTCGCCCTTTGTATATGATTCCTTCATACAAATTCTCTACCTATGGATATGATCTCACCCTATTTGGAGTAATCTGATAATGAATAATTTCTTATGATAATATGGATACATTCTCTTCCTTTGACAACAATTCCAAACAAATATTTTACAAATATCTGACATTCATGTCAAGCAATTATTTTTCTTCTATTCATAATATATTCCTTGAATTTCCCTTATCCATCAGCAATACAACAATATGCTTTGGTGCTCAGTTATGAAATATACCTTTCTGTATATAGATGTAGCTTTGAAGTTCATCTTTTGCTTGCATCAACATGGATGATATTCTGATAATATATAGGTTGATGCAGCCTTCAATCCTTTACTGATTGGTAGACAAGGGTTTGACCCCTAGTCTCTTTCTCAGGTACTCAAATGTATCCTTGGGCAGTGGCTTGGTGAAGATATCAGCCAATTGTTCTTTTGATTGCACATACTCAAGTATCACCTCTTTT
>MU228530.1:1973466-1991994 GCA_018584345.1 Thuja plicata | reverse complement strand
TTCCTTTTAAGCACACAAGCTCTGATACCAATTGTTAGTAATAACTGAGAGGGGGGGGGGGTGAATCAGTGGCCTCAAAAATTATCCTTTAAACTTTAACCACCAATCAATACACCTTAGATTATTAAGTCCCTACAAGATGCATGCCATGAAATACTAATAATGATTTAATTGTCTGTCGGTTTACCTTGTCTGTCCTTATTCTCCTTGATAACCGATAACCAATAAAACTATTTACCGATACTCAGTAAATATGCAGAGTATACCAATCAATCCAGAAATGCATATGTGAAATGTAAAACAATAAAGTAATAAGCCATACACACATAACACATGGATTTTAACGTGGAAACCCTGTTAAGGGAAAAAACCACTGGGACCGGTACCCCAAATTTTCACTCTTCTAAAGTGAGCCCTATTAGGATCCAACCTTGTTAAAGGTTACAAACACACTGTTAGGTGTGACCTTGTTAGAGGATTTTAATATGAGTATATCACTTGATATCTGGCATGTATATGCTGCCAATATTGATCAACCTCTATGGGCACAATAGGTATCTGGCATATCTAATGCTACCTAACTGCATCATCCTCCTTCTTAGACTGTGTGTCGGTATCGGGCACTCAATACTATCTTCATGATAAAATTTTTGGCAATCTATTAGGATATACCTCAATTATAGAAGACTGTTAAGTCCTGCTTTGTTAAGAGACTTGATGCTTCAATGGTTAAACTGAAACACTATGACCTGTTTCTAATGCAACTTGAATTTCAAATTTTTAGATCTATTTAAGTAAATTACCTCTCTGATCAATGTATCAATTCAATTATTTATGCTCCACACTTTCTGCTCATTGATGCTATGTTTCACTGTTCTTCGTTGTCTATAGAATTCTTTAGCTCTTCTTTAGCTTGATTGATCAGGACTGTATGAAGTTCTTCTTCACCAGTTTCTCTTCAGCATCCTCTTTCTATTCACTCTCCTTCCCGTGTATGTGATTGATTGTGTAAATGAATTATGCTTGGATCTTATATAGACATGATATTCCTTAATTCTTAATTCTTGATTCTTGGCGTGAAAAACAATCCAGCCAATCTGATTTATAGCTTTAACTCCTGATTTATCTCATAGTTATCTTCTTGCCAACTGTACAAATCTTCTTTAAATCAATTACTTAACTTTGGTTGAATAAAACAAATAAAACAACCAGTTAAGTCTATCTTTAAGCTCTGTCAGCTAGATATTTTATCATTTTTTGAACTCTCTATTTTGTCAGTCAAGTCTGCAGTTAGTTGTTGGTGACAACTGCCAGTTTCGTCGATGTGACTCCAGTTAGCTTTGGGATCTCTGTCCGTTGGGCATCCTTGGATTTTAATCGTCGGGTATCACTATGATTTTGTTTCGTCAGCAACACTGTCTTCTGCTCGTCATGCATCACTGTGACTTTTTTTTTGCCTTTACCGATGGTGTGCACTCCATCGGTGTTGTCTGTCACTTAGTGAATACTTGATTTTTATGCATTGCTGAAAGCATAATCTCTGTTCCATTGATTATTTGAAGTCTTTGGCATTATGTACATGACCGTACAGATGATATCAAGTTGACATCAATGACAATACAAATCATTAACTGATTTAATGTCTTGCATTATCTTCAACTTAACATTATCAAACATTCAATCAGTTACATGTCATCACTCCGTCGGGGTAGTCTGTCCTTCAGGAAACACTATGAAGTTCTATTCATCAGTAACACTATGATTTTTATCATTGGTAATGGTTGTGATTCTACTCATTGATAATGTTTGCTTGGTTTTCTTGCTCGGGTATCACTGTGACTTTCCTCTCAGGGTTCTCTGTCCGTCGGGGTGCACTGACCATCAGTGTTTGTTGTCACTTAGTGCATGCTGAACTTTTATGCGTTACTGATAGCATAACCTTAATCTTTCTGGTTCTCTGAATTCTTTGACACTTTGTATATAACGAATCAGATTATATCAAGTTGACATCAATGACAATACAACACATTAATCGATTTAATGTCTTCCATTAACTTTCTGCAGCTTGGTGATCATCAACTTAACATCTTCAAACATTCAATTAGTTATAGTTCATCATCCATGAAAAATAAGTTTGGATAAAATTGAAGAAGGGTAAAGTGCGGCATTACCTAAAATGACTACATGGAAATGACAAAGAAATTACTAAGGCTTTTGTCGCAAGGTGGGATAATGGCAAGGTAAAATTAGCGAGGAAGTCCTTTACTCTAACTCTTGACCTTCAGGCTGAGATAATGGGTCTCCCTCTTGAGGGCATTCACTTCTCTAAAGACAAGAAGGTGGTAAACAAGGTGTATAAATATTTCCCAAAGACTGACGAGGAGAGAGCAATGCTGGTAAAAGGTAATGTTGATTATTTTGAACCTGGCTAATATCAAACACATTTGGGCCTGTGTCCTTAGGGCTATTATGAAATACTTCACCCTGGATGGTGTGTATTCTAGGGTTTACAATTATAATTTTGTGTTGGTGAACCATTTGAGACATAATACTAGGGTTTCCTTTATGTTCTATCTCCTTAGCTCTCTTAATCAGAGTATTGTGGATCATAAAGTTTGGGCTACCCCTATTCTTCATGAGGAGCTTATTTTGATCATCATAGAGTATGCCAAAGATCACATCTCAGAGCCAAATCCTAAACATATTTATAACGCTAAAAGAAAGAGCTCTGAAACTTCTTCTGGGAAGAAACCCAGCACTGGTTCGAGCACAAAGTCCCGAAAGATGAGCCTTGTTAAAATTAATACCAAGCTATATATTTTTGATGAGGTTGAAGGTATGAAGTCAGAGGATGACTTGGAATATGTCTCCTCTGAGGAAGAAGAGATGGATAAAGGGGAGTCGAGTAATAGAGAAATTTCTCTTTCTATTACTCCAAATAATGGACTTGATAAAGGTATGCATGAGGAAAATATCTCGTCTGCTAAGGCTATGAATGATTTTGGAAAGGAAATCCCTGAGGAGGTTACCGAGAAAATCAATAACATAATGGAAGTTTACATTGATAATACTCAAAATAATATTGGTGATGATCTTGAGGATAAGGATATTGAAGCGGATAATCTAGATAATACTGTGAAGGAGCATGTTGAAGAATCTGAGGATTTGGAAGCTGAAAATGAAAAAAAAATGTCAATAATGCCAAGGACGAGAATATTATTGATAATATGGGGTGTAAGGAAGAAGAAACCCAAGTTGAAAATAATATTATTGACTTCAATAAAGAAGAATACAATGATAATGTAGACTGCCAAATTAATCCTACTCCTGAGAGTCCTAAGGGAGAAATTGAAGAGACGGGAAAGAAAATGCAGAATCAGAGAAGCATAGAGGAAGATCTATGGGACTAGGATTTCAAGGTCAAAAGAGTTACTAACATTAGTGTGTTGTAAGCTATGAGAAATAAAGCCATGTATGGCTATAATATAGATAAATGGGTCCAAGAAGATATCCAGGAAATTTGCACTAGGCTCAAAGATTTGGAGGCGAGGAATGCTCTGCTGGAGGAGACCATTGTCAAAATGCAGAATGATGTAGAGGAGTATTAGAAAGGAAAGAATGTTTTTGAGAAGGTAACTGATAATACTACTAAGCTGGAAGATATTATTTCTAATGCTATTGATAATATTATTAAACCGATCAAAGAGAAAGTGAACATTAGTGAAATCATGATGAAGAAGTTGATCACAATGAATAATGTGGGGATGAAAACTATGGTTGATAATCTGAATACCCTATTGCTCTGCTGGAAGGGAACAACTCTGACAAAGTTAATGATGAGGAAGACGGGAAACAGGATATCTAGCTGTCTGGCCCTGGTTCCAGAACAAGATCAAGTACCAGAAAGAAAATTACTTCCCAAGCCAAAGATTTCACCAATCTAAAATTGTCAATTCAAAATATTCAAAACCAAATGGTGGAGGCCGAAGAGTTTTTTAAAATGTTGGATTGATTCTGAAGCTAGAAGGATTTTTTGTGCCCGTATTGGTAGAATTTTTTCTGTTTTGGGTGTCATTGTTTTTTTATTATGCTCTTCACTATGTAATCTGGGGTTTAGCCCTTTTTGGTTTTTGTCAACTGTTTTGAAAGAGTGTTGTCATTTTGTGCTTGAAATGACTATCTTTTTTCTACTTTGTTAAAGGGTTTCGGGGCCCCTTCAAAACCTGTAGTTACTGTAATAAAAAACAAGAGCAAGGAAATAAACAAGAATCCAAGAGAGTTATTTGAAGAGAAGATTGTTACTATGAGAAATACATAAACTATGAGCATACACCAAAAGAGCCAAGACAGGGAGACATGAAGTTTTGAAATGGGAAAAGCAAAAAAGCCCCTTCTGAATTATGAATGAGGCATAATCCTAAATAATGTGTGTGTGTGTGTGTGTGTGAGAGAGAGAGAGAGAGAGAGAGAGAGAGAGAGAGAGAGAGAGAGAAGCTCATTACAATGACCAAATAGAAATGAGAGAGGAGCATCTCTTAAATAGAGATGAGGAGAGGAGTTACTAAGTAACTCACCAATCTATGAATGTCAACATCCATAATAGGTCTGTGCAAAGTGTCAATATCCTCTTAAGGAGGATAGAATAATTTTCTTAATAAAGGAATTACAAGAAATAACATGTCCTCCCACTTGGACTAGAGGAAAAAATACATGTAGGGATTCCATAGGATTCTCCTAATTAAATAAATGTAGGATACCTTGGTTTATCCTCAATTAAATAAATACAACCAAGGAAAGATTAAATATTCTAACACCCCCCCCCCCTCCCCTTAATCTTTACTTGGGGAATTTACATCAATGGGAATTAAACCCAATTTTTTACAATGAATTTGAACTACATCTTTACAATACAATTTGAGTGTCTTCAATTGGAGCTAAATCCAAGTCTTCAAGTAGTCTTATGTAACCATAGGGCATGTTTGGATGCATGGGTACAACTTGTACATTCATATTTGATAGAGCTAAGAGAAGTGGATTGTGTCTTTTGAGTGTTCCATGATATGTCACCTGAATCAAAGACGAGAAAGAAAAAAAGTCCACAAGTAGAGCTCCCGTAATTGGGATCTACCCTAGATACAAATCAGTATATCCTTTGAAAATAAATTTATAATTTGCATCATAAAATAATTCAACTTTAAAGAATCTTTTATAACTTTAAAATAAGATTGATGAGGGTTAGAGATGAATCAATAAGCTCCCACTAAAAGTGAAATCAAGCTATTACAATATCAAGATAAAATCACATGCTCTAAATCCAAATGAACAAAACAGGTACCATAAACATCATTCATCCTCTCATCTTAAAAGTATACATGCTAATGCACAAATGACCACAGACAAGGCCAACTAATGAAATATGCATCAACACTGTATCAATCACATGGATATAGATATTCCACTAATGATTCATCCCACTACAAGCGAATGGGTGATCAATCCATAACCCGCATGAGTCATGATCTAAGCAATGAAGTATACAAACTCATCATCACATTAGTAAAGTGTAATAGAGATATCAAAGATAAGAATCCAAAATCCAGTAGAACATATGACTTAAAACACCAAATCAACATTTGATTTGATTTTCCAATCATGTCTACACTCATGTACCATAATCGAGGAACCATCAAGGAGATAAGAAACTAAACCAACATTAAGAGAAGCTTTAACAATTTGATCTTTGTTTTCACTTCATTGAGATGAATAGGGAATGGATAGCTCAAACTTAATTCCAAGTGATGTTAATCAATCATTGAAAATCTTATTGACATATGCTATATAATAATTTTTTATAAGGATTATGAGTGTTAAAAAAATATTTCCTTTCAAATATATGAGAAATCCAACAAATTTCAAGAAGGATTTCAAGAACATCAACCTCACTATGAGAAAAAATATAGATGGATCAAGTTGATAAACATCAATTGAAGTAAGTGCATACCAATCATTGGATGGAGGGAAACTCCACGGGTTCTAACGCAAAATAAGGTAACTATGAATCAAGAACAACTTAAGGTTCCGCTACAGTTAACTTTGAAAATAGGGCACCCTACACAACTTATAAAAAGATGCAACTATGTGCACACAAATAGATGGTATGTAAACCATACAAAATGAAACTAAGTGCATATATAGATAGAGATGGTATAAAACCATACTAGAATTGATAGCAATACATGCTAATCAATAAATCAACAATACTCATGAAGGTAATATCATTAGATAACTCACAGGACTTGAACAAACTAAAATATGAGCAATGACTTTGTTGGCATTGGATTAATCAGATATTACTTTGCATCTTAAAATAATAGTTAGATCAATTACCATATTTCACAAAAAAAAATTGACATAATAGAAAATCATGAACAAAAGGCTAGTTAGGGAAAAACAATCTTTACCCCCTCTCTAGTTAATGAGCACACCTCCTTTCCTCTAGGAATAATAATCAAAATGAAATTTTTTCGTACTAGATAGTTAGAGTTGTTAATTTAATCTCAGGAATTAAAGTAGAGATATTTGTATAAAAATGTAGAAATAAAGGAGATAAACTTTATAATTAATAAAAAAATGTGTTAGAAATAGAGATAAATAAATGCCAAATAAGCATAAAATGTAATTTAACGCAATGTTAATACTAGTTTGAAGTGTTTAAATAAACATTGAAAAAAAAATTAAGTTTATGTTAAATTTGAATTTAAATGATTAAACAAAAAAACCGCTTATGAGAATATTCTTGCAACGTTTTAAAAACTAGATAAAGTTTATTTAAACAACAAATTATATGAGAATAATAGATTTAATATATTTAAACTATTAAAAAAATTAAGTGAACTAATTGAAAAAAATAAATTATATTAAAACTATTAACCAAGATAGTGAAACTATTTAAAATACAATTTTAATTAAATTATTTGAAGACAATATAATGAAATGATTAAGAGAACAAGTAATTGAGCTATTTAAAGAAATAAATTATTTAAACTTTAAAAAAAACCATTGAAATGTGATTAAAAACCTATTAAAAAGAAAACTATGTGAGTATTGACGATTTTTAAAAATATATAAGATTTAATTTAAAGAACGATTTAACTACCTAAAGAAAGTTTATTTAAAAAACTGTGTTAAAAAAATAATGAATTTAATATTATTTAAAAAACAATATTATTAAATGATGAAACAAGATATAGAAAGTATTAAAACAATTTAAATTAAACTAGTAAAAAAATGTAATTTAAACATTGTATAATGAGTCAACTATTAAAAATAAACATTCAAACTAAGAAAGGAATGATGACAGGAAAAGGCGTTTAAAAAGACAAAGATAGATAATCTTTTGTGAAAATGACAGAGTTGGAGGAAGAGTATTGCAGACCCAATCAACCAGAATAAGCAAAAATATATTACGAACAATAGTTACTAGAGGAGCGACAGAGAGGGCAAAGCTGCTAGAAGCTGCGGATGGAGGTTGAAGCAAAGTAAATCAAACTTGTTGACAACGTTAATAGCTAAGAATAGAAAAGGGTTAAATGGATATGTAGAGGGCAAAGGCATAAGAGTGTTAGTCTAATGCTGGCAGAGAATCAAGCCAACAGAGGAGTTACAGAAGGATATCCCTCTCTATTGGCATTTTCTAATCTGAAAAATGTTATTTCGAATTTGGCTATGGTGAATGTGCAAAAAATATTTGAAAAGAACCTTGTGTTTCTCTCAAATGGGGGTGAATTTTGGAAAACTACCTACAGGTCAGCTAAATTGGAGGGCTTTGCACAAATCCCAGATCGCGATTTTTTCAGATTCGCTCTTATCTATCCATAATATGGAATGCAAAATGGCCTCTTCTGATGTAACGGGAATGAAATTTATTTTCCTGTCGGAGGTTACTCCAAGCAAATCTGAAAGAAGTAGAGTCCAAAAGAAAGAGGCGTAGCTCAATTCCTAATCCAAAGGTAGTAAAAGAAGATTGGACACTAAGCAAAGACTAAGAGATTCAGTGAAGGAGTGAATTAGCAAAGATATAAAAAATAGAGATATTGTTAATAAAAAATAGAGATTTAAACAATAACAAAGATATTGATATAAACAACATATGAACCTACAAATCAAACACAAAATTAACCTGCAGATGAAAATAAATATAGATTGCAATGAAACCTACAATAAAAACTGTGAGATATAAGATTTTATTACTACAAATGCACAAAAATGGAAGAGAAACATGCAAATAACCATGAGAGAAGAAAAAATTTAACCTAGCAGTTTCCCGACTGAGGTTAAGAGGTTTTTCTTAAAAAATAAATAAATAAATTGAAACAAATACAGGAAACTCTCTAGCAGAAAGCCTTCCAAAGAGGGTTAGAAAAAATATAGGAAAAAACCTGCAAACACAATGAGTTAGAGTAAGAGCTTCTACCTCTCCTCACAAAATTTTCCCAAACAAGTGAGCTCCACAGATTGGTAACCTTCAACAACTTTCACTCAAGCAAGGATTAGTAACCCAAGCTCTAATACCATGAAAGGAAAAATAACAAGAGTGAGGAAATAAACAAGAATCCAAGAGAGTTATTTGAAGAGAATATTGTTACCATGAGAAATGCATAAACTAGGAGCATACACCAAAAGAGCCTAGACAAGGAGACATGAAGTTTTGAAAGGGTAAAAGAAAAGAAAAATCCCTTGTGAATTATAAATGAGGAATAAGCCTAAAGAATGTGTGTGTGTGTGTGTGTGTGTGTGTGTGTGTGTGTGTGAGAGAGAGAGAGAGAGAGAGAGAGAGAGAGAGAGAGAGGCTCATTACAATGACCAAATAGAAATGAGAGAGGAGCATCTCTTAAATAGAGATGAAGAGAGGAGTTACTAAGTAACTCACCAATCTATGAATGCCAACATCCATAATAGGTCTGTGCAAAGTGTCATTATCCTCTTAAGGAGGATGAACTAATTTCCTTAATAAATTAATTACAAGAAATGACATGTCCTCTCTCTTGTACTAGAGGACAAAATACATTTAGGGATTCCATAGGAATCTCCTAATTAAATAAATGTAGGATACCTTGGTTTATCCTCAATTAAATAAATACAACCAAGGAAAGATTAAATATTCTAACAATATACTTCTTATAAATGAGATTTTATTTGTAGGCTCAACATTTTTACGCTATGCTATAATGCAAACACCAACCACTTACTTTGGAAACCTAGACACAATTTTTGTGGTGATCTATATCAAGCTCATCATGTACTTGATTCCATTGTCTTCAAAAATATCCTACTACAACAAAATAGAAGCCTTATCATTTTTGGAAATACAAAGTAAAGTGTTACACATTGACCACTACAATGTGACAAAGGGATGAGACATTAATCTCCATCCTTAATAGATTACAAATAGGTCTACAAACAAATAATGACTTGCACTACCTAAATTACCATTGTTTACATACACTTCCCATAAACCTCATATTCCCTTATCTCTTTTTTATAAAGAGGGATGTTGATGCACACAATAATAATATGTAATTGACAATTCCTTGGAAACTCATAATATTATATGCAATTGACCAACATGACAAAAACCACAATGGAATACAACTATACAACCATACAACATTTCTACCAACTCAAATAATCCTCAAAGAAAACATCCTTGTAGAAATATTTGAAGGTAATTACAATACACAAGATGGACTTGACAATAGATCAAATGGAATATTCAAAGCATACACAACACAAAAAGATATTAATATCATTTGGATAAAATTTAATGATCCAAAAACTAGACAACAACAAAGAAATAAACTAGCACACTATTATGTTGAGCTCATTGACAAAGATTGGCTTCCCATACTTTAAATTGCTAGGTCTATCCAAAAACTATCTACAAGCACAAAAATTACTATCAGAAAATAATTTCCAATACAGATAGCATGTGCCAGAACTATACATCTATCATAAGAACTCGTAATGAAAGGACTAGCTTTTGATCCAACTGGCATAAGACAACATGGTTTAACATATACAACACTTTCATGAACAAGATCAATTGAATCATTATTTCTACTAAACCCTCTCAATTTTCAAAGTCAGAGAAAAAATATGCTTAAAAATGTCTTTCCTTGAATTAAACGCATGGTGACAATTTGAAAATAAAAATAATTGTTATGGTAGCCTAAAATCCCATGCAAATGACATAATTGATGATTGTGACATAATGTCATCTGACATATTCTACTTACAAGAACTACACTTGCATTCTTCTCAAGCTGATATCTTATTTCAACAATATAATAGTTATGGAATGCATCACATACATGGCATAACAACCATAGCCAAAAAGTATCTAGTGGTCTCCAAAACAAAATAACATAGAACAATAAATATTGAGACCATCACAATAACAGTGCTTCAAGGTGAAAATGAGCTCAATGTCTCTAATGTTTATGCAAGGCCTAAAGCTTTTATAGTCGACATCATAAACATTTTGACTGAGGTGCACACATTATAACTACAAAAAAATACTATTTTTATTTTAGGAGATTTCAACATTGACATGTCCCAAAAAAAACCACAAAAAACCTCACAAATCATATGTAACACCACAATATGAAATTCTTATTGAAAGGACTGCATAGTTAAACAAACCACTAATTGACCATGTTTAGATAAAATTTACTACAAATATATCTTTAATTTATAAATTAGAGGCATACTAAACTAACGACTATTGTAAATTTTATAAATCTTCACCATATGCAATAGGGAAATCAAAATTAAGATTACTTGACAACATAGTAAAGATCATGATCATGTTTCATCCAACTCCAACACGTAACAAAAATACAATTTACCACTGCATTCTTCCTACAAAATAATTATCACAATCTCACAGATTGCTAAAGTTCAAGTTATTGCTAAACTTGTCTATGTTTTTCACAAAATAAAAATACAAAATCCTCATTAATCTTGTGCTACCAAAGACATATGCAATTTTATAATTTGAGAAAATAGATACAAACCAGAATCTAATGAAAGAGTTAGATCAAAAAACTAAAAATAAAATGGAAATAATAACATTACCAGATAAACTTGATGTGAATGATTAGAGGCATAATAGCATCAAGAGAAATCAACAATATCCAATATCTCAATACTTCCAATATGAAAAATACAAGCAAGGTAGCCTATTTATATAGGCTAGAGCTGATAGGGAGCGTGGACAAGGTTGAGACACTGTTGAGACAAGTGTCTCAACCTAGAGGAAGTAGAGTCCTGATAGGACTTGACAATATCCTCTAGAAGAGTTAGAGTCTGAATTGGACACAAGCATATCATACGAGGAGTTAGAGTCCAAATTGGACTCAACCATATCATACGAGGAGTTAGAGTCCAAGTGGGACTCAACAATATCCACCTAAATAATAAGTTCACCTAAGTAAACTTAAGTCAAGAGTAAAATGGAAAAGAACCATTTATTCCAACATCGCCCCTTAAGTGAAACTTAGGGAGTACAATAATGAAATACAAATGCTTATGGGTCTCGATAACAAGGACATGTTACATACCCATGTACAATTACAATGCAACCTCTCATAACTGGAGAAAATGAGAAAACCCAGTGGGAGAAAACTCCTCTCCAAAAGAGAGAAAATAAGAAACTAAAAAGTTGAAGCAAAATGAGACACCTGTCACACCCCAAGCAAAGAATGTAAGTGAATGAACTTTATCTCAGTGAAGGGTTTTGTGATCATGTCTACAATATGATCTAATGTCTGATAGTACTGAAGGTCAAGGACCTGCTCATGAATCAACTCTGAAATATATTGCACGTGAATCTCAATGTGCTTGGTTCGTAGATGATGGACCAGATTACAAGAAATTCGAATGCCACTCTGGTTGTCACAAAAGATAATTGTTGGTTTTTGGAAAGGAATTCCAAACTCAATGAGGATTTTTTGAATCCAAATGGCCTCAGTAGCTCTATTAACTACTCCTCGATACTCAACCTCAATGGATGAAAGAGGAAAAAGGCAGACTGCTTCTTGCTTGACCAAGAAACTGGACCTAAACCAAGAGAGAAGCAATACCCCAAAGTAGAGTTGCGATCCTGATAATCGCTTTCCTAATTTGAATCTGTGTACCCTACCAAGTCAATATCCACACCCACTACGCAATGAATCCCATAACTATGAGTACCCTAGATATAATGAAGAATCTGCTTAACTACTTTCCAATGCAACTAACATGGCTCTTACATGAGCCTAGAGACTATGCCCATAAAATATGAAATATATGGCCTCATATGAGTCAAATATATGAGGCTACCAACCAATCAATGATACAAGGTAGCTTTGAACAAGGGTGAATAACAAGAAGCCTCAAGTGTGATTCATGACAAAGATGGAGTTGGTGTAGAATTACATTCAACCATGCGAAATATGGAGAGCATATCAAGAGCGTACTTAGGTTGTCCAATGAAGATATCAGAAGGTGACTGAGTGATCTCAATCCCTAAGAAGTAGTGGAGAAGGCCTAATTTAGACATCAAGAAATGGTCATGAAGGGAAGTTTTCTCTACCATGATGTGGGATGACTGACTCCCTGTGATCAACATGTCATCAATATAGAGGACAAGGAAAGTGAGACTATCATCCTACTATAAAATATAGATGTTTAGATCAGAATGGCACTGAGTGAACCCAACTGATAGAAGTAAGGAGTCCATCTTTGCATACCAGGCTCGAAGGGCCTGTTTAAGGCCATATAGAGACTTTCGAAGGTGGAAAACAAATGAAGGATCTTGAATGAACTCGTGTGGATACTCCATGTATATCTCCTCCTCGAGGTCACCGTGAAGAAAAGAACTTTTCACATCCATCTAATAAAATTCCCAATGATTATTTGTAGGTATAGAAAGAACAATTCAGATTGAATTTTTCTTGGCAACTGGTGCAAAAGTCTCAGAGTAGTCAATCCCAAGAACCTGGGAGAATGCTCTGGCAACTAGGCAAGCTTTATGCTTATCAAATGACCCATCTACAACAAATTTTTTCTGATAGATCCACTTGCACCAAACAAGTTTTCTTCCCTTATTAAGAGGGAATAAATCCCAAGTATGGCTCCTCTCTAAGGAACTAAACTCTTCTTGCATAGCAGCATCCTACATAGGGATGCCAAAAGCTTCCCAAAAGGATTGTGTATCAGAATTTGTAGCAATGAATAGATGTGGAGCTTTCTCAAATTGTGACATTGTTTTTGTTTGATCTAAAGGATCACCAACCTTATCACCCATTGAATCCATTGTCTGATGAGCCCAAAGAGGCCTAGTAGTTGGAGAATGTGGAGAATGTGGAGGAGAATCATCACCCTCTAAATGATGATTAAGAGAGGAGGAAGATGGATCCTCATCATCATCATTTGAAGAAGAAAACTCGTTAGTAGGACTAGGAGGATTAAAATCCTTGGAAGAACTATCATCATATACTCATAATGTCTCCATAGGAATGAAGGATGGAGAAGTGGTAGAAGAAGAATTGGAGGTATCCTCCTCAAAATGAACACTCCTCTCAATAAAAATATCATGTGTGGTAGGATGGAGAATCATATATCCTTTGAAACCATCTGGATACCCAACAAATATGCAAAGCATACTCTATGGATCCATATCCTTGCGTTTCTCTGCTAGAATGTGGGCCCATGCAGGAGACCCAAACACTCGAAAGTGTTTGACTATGGGTTTCCAACCAGTCTAATCTTAAAAAGGAGTAACCCCCTTCATAGCTCAATGAGAAACCCTATTTTGGATATAACATGCACAGCTGATGGCCTTTGTCCAATATTGAGGTGCCAATGATTTGGAGTAGATTATATAGTTAGTCATTTCCTTCAAGGACTAAATCTTTCATTCTGCAACTCCATTTTGTTGTGGAGTGTAGGGAACTGTGTGTTGAATATCAATGCCTTCTAAGATACAAAACTTCTCAAACCTTTGGTTCACATATTACCCCCATTATTGGTGTACAAAACCTTGATGGTTTTCTCTATTTATTTCTTTGCAAAAGGTTTTAATTCCTAAAAATACTCAAAGACTTCAAACTTTTGTTTGAGAAAATATACAAAGGTATATTGGGAATTATTATCAATGAATGTCAAGACATATTTGGCTCTAATAAATGAATAATGTGGAAATGGTCTGCCAAATCACTGTGTACTAGCTCCAAAAGTTGTGTGGCTCTCCATGCTTTGCCTTTATCAATTTTTTCTTCAAGATGATTTCCAAGAATGCATCCTTGATAATATCCTATAGAAAATTGATTAGAAGGAAACCATGTAACCATGTCATGTTGACTGAGTTGTTGTAAGTAGCGGTAGTTGAAGTGGCCAAACCGTTGATGCCACAAATGACTCACCTCATTTGAGTGAGTGAGTAGTGCAAGTGAAGGAGAATCATAAACAAAGTAGGAAAAGTGATATAGTTTGGATTGATGACCTGCCTTTCCCTCTACAACTATAGACCTGTTGTGCATGTCACTAATTACCACAGTGTCCGGAGTAAACTCAACCCGCTTTCTAGTTGACAAAAAGGAACATAAAGGACATCATGAAATGCTCCCTCGCTCACATCAACAGACCCTCTCCCATGCACTTTAGCAGGAGTGTCATCACCCAAAAGAATAGATGACATAGAACATGACTCCAAGGAATACAAATTATCTTTTGATGAAGCCATGTGGTGTGAATCACCTGAGTCATTAATCCAAGAATCAAGTTTTGAAGAAACAACAACTACGACCTTACCCTTTCCTTTCCTTCTACTTGTGTCCTTTGAATATTCCTGAGATGAACTTGATTTGATAGAATCAGGCACCTTGATGTTGTTCTTTTTGAGAAGATGAGACAAGTGATCAATTTGCTTCTTCAGACATTTATGTTCATCATGAACAAGTTTATAACAATAGGAAAACATAGTTTTCTCCTTCTTGGGTTTATCACCTTTTTAAGAAGGTACATCATTTGTTGCTCTTGGGGCAGCTAGTTTGTTCTTGCTTCTTTTCTCCTTGGTTATTTTATTTCTTCTGTTTCTTAGAAGGCCCTTTTGGTCTCTTGTGCCCCGATTTGTAGTGAAGGCATGAAATTTAGAGGGCTTAATTATACCCATATGAATCAACTTGTCTTGTTATTTTGTGAGTTCATTTGCAAACTCATCAAGAGAAGGCATTTTATAGCTAGTTCCTAAGGCACGTTTTGTGGCATAGAATGTAGAAACAAAAACTCAATAGTTTGGACCAAGTTTGGAAAGAATGCTAAGAATCAATTGTGAATCTTTCTCCTCAATTCCACATGCTTTTAATTACAATATTATATCTTCTATTTTTGTGAATAAGTCTTGAATTATATTAAAATTACATGGATTTAACCCTGTTAACTCACTCTCTAATTGGTCTCCCCTTAATTCATCTTGTTCACCAAACAACCCTTCTAATTTTGTTCATACACCATTTGGAGTTGTAGCGGATTCAACATGAAAAAGAAGATCAGGAGATAAAAACATGCATAGAGTACTATATGCTTCATCACATTTGTTAAACCACTTTTGCTTTTCTACAAGTAGTGATGACCCAATTTCAAGACCTATAGTTTTTTTTAAAGAAAAAGTGGACTAGCCATTGTATATATTTTTTAATAAACTGGTTCAAGACTCAACCCAGAAAGAACCAGTGAAGAAAACCTAGAATCCTTGTCTAATATATATATATATATATATATATATATATATATATATATAAGCATAGCAAATACCTACCTAGAACAAAAATGCAACTGATTACATAAATGCATAAAATGTACATCTGTATAACATCATGGCCAAAGAACATTAATCCCATTGATTAATACTCGCAAGCTGCACAACTGAACCTCAAACAACCATCATCAATCCAAAAAACCAAACGCTCAAAAATCCAAACCGAAAATGATGCATGTAACTTAGTATTCACAAGTAGCCCAGAAAATGCCCAAAATTCCAAAAACCAACCAACTGCCACTCATAGTTACTCTAAACAACCCCAAATTTTTAAGATAGATTGTCATTTTTGACTTCCACTCATAGTAGTTATAGGGTGTGAGTAATGGTTTTATTGCTTAGTCCATTTTAATGTTGAAAGTAAGATTGTTGTACAGAAAAGAAGAGAGAAAATTCACACATAGAGAGAGAAAACAAGACTGCCCCCTTTTTTACTAGATCAGAAATCTCCCTTAGATATTAAAAGTTTGCACTTTATAGTTTAGTGCATTTACAATGTTGGATTTATTTCTTAGAGTTTTACAATGTCCAAGAAATGGACCCAAATATTGAAGGTAAAACTAAAATCTCAATATAAGAACATCAAACCAACACCAATGTATTTTTCTCAAAAAAATATCCACTTTCAAAAAAATAATGACCTCAATCCAAGATCATATGTGAAAGTTATAGTGGTTTGAAGTTCAAAAAGTGAGGACTGCCCTTCAGATCTGCTGAGAAAATTAAATTCTAGAAAATTGGGAGTTTCTGAGAAGAAAACAATTATACCACTGCAAAGAGCATCAAATTCTACCCTTTTTCAAAAAATATTGCACTGAAAAATACCTCTGTATGACTGAGAACGAGTCATTTGAAGATCGGGTGCAAAAATGAAAATGACAATGGTGAGGGGTCTAGCTGAAGCTTTCTAATGAAAATTTCTAATGATTTATTGGTTGCATGCAAAAACTAACTAATACCCAGATAGTTTTTTGATGACACAAAGAGAAATTAGAAAGCGTTTATCTTTATCAGTTGCAGAAAATGTGGTCACAGTGTTAAAAAAATGCCCCCAACAAGGAAACAAATAGCATGCAAAATCTACAGTGTCATATCTGCACAATCCCTATATGGAAATGGAGATTTTTAAGCCTCCCAATCACAGTGGAACAACCAGAAATGATTCTAGAATGCTGATATCACCCAAATCTAAAAACAAACATATATGCTAAACAAGCATTACTGGATCTTCATAAATCTTTGTTTGTTCTCCAGATCATGCGAAATGAAAGAGAAATCACAACAAGATTTTACAAGATCACAATAATCTAATATTTCAAAATAAGCTCTACTACCAGTTAGAATTTGAGAAAATAGATATAAACCAGAATCTAATGAAAGAGTTAGATCAAACAACTGGAAATAAAATGTACAAAATAAATATACTAGATAAACTTGATGTGAATGCTCAGAGGCATAATAACATCAAGATAAATCTCCAATATCCAATATTTTTTTTTCCAATATGCAAAATATAAGCAAGGTAGTCTATTTATATAGGCTAGAACTGATAGGAAGCATGGACAAGGTTGAGACAAGTGTCTCAACCTGGAGGAAGTAGAGGCCTGATAGGACTCAACAATATCCTCTAGAAGAGTTAGAGTCCAAATTGGACTCAAGCATATCACAGGAGGAGTTAGAGTCCAAATTGGACTCAACCATATCATAGGAGGAGTTAGAGTTCAAGTGGGACTCAACAATATCCACCTAAATAACATCCTCCTAAATAATAAGTTCACTTAAGTAAACTTAAGTAAAGAGTAAAATAAAAAAGAACCATTTACTCCAACATGCAAAATAGGTGCTAAAATAAATTTTTTGGCACATGCTACCTAGTTTTTTTAGATACTATTTGATTTCAGGATGACATTGCATCTCAAGAACAAAATGCTCTTTTTGCTTACACTCTTCTCATTTTCCATGCCATTATTACTATTGTTGAGGAACGATAACAATAAAATAAAATAAATATGGAGATAAAGACAAACAATGGAAATGGCTAAAAATTAATAGCTAACATCATAGATTTCTCAAGTTATCATTCTAAACCCTAGTCATTCAAAAACAACTATGAATTATGCCAACATTGCAACACATATCAAAGAATCCATGCCAAAATTGTAAACTTTGCTTCATTCTTACTTGACTAAAACCATTTGAAATTTTATAATAATTCCATTAATTTTGATTTCAAATTTGACACTTCAATGCAAATTGTGGAGCATTAGTCATTGTACTTCATCTTTAGGTTACAATCTCTTCGCAAACTATCTTAAGTCTCTACAAAATTCATTGCTTTTGTTTTGTACAAATCTATAATACTAACACATATTTTAATCTTTAATAATTCACAAGAATCACATATTTATCCAAACCACTTGTTTTGCAAAAGCCAAAAAAGGGTGCACGACCTTTGCAATTAATAGGCATTTAACATGACCACATTTCAAATACTCGCATTAAATGATATCCATCCTACTTTCCATTGCTCATTCTAAATTTTAAATTTCTTTATAGCGACAATACTCAATTTTGATTTTTCCACTTAGCCTTCCCCTTAACAACCAATGCACACACATACATATATGCATATGTAGATATGTACACACACACACACACATACATATCCA
>MU228530.1:1941219-1962584 GCA_018584345.1 Thuja plicata | reverse complement strand
AGTGATAGTTTGATGTGCATGCTTCCTGATTTGATTCATAGTCTATATTTTCAATTGGTTTTCTCATTTTGCATGGTTAAATTCTATTGATTGAGGCCTTAGTCAATTGGTCTGTCATATGAGAAGTGTTACCCTTTTGAAATATCTCTGAATTTGTTTTAGGTTGCATATACATTCTATAACACCTTTGAAGTGATAATTTTTCTTGTAAAACTGTCTCCGAGGTTGAACATAAGATTGGAATGATCTTGACTCTATTGCCCATGGTAGAATAAGGCACTGGTCTAATCATTATTTGGATTATAGTTATTCAGTTCATTGTTTATAGTTTTGTGATATCTTATCTATCTATTCATTTCAAATTACATACACATTTACTAAATATTCTTTCAATTACTTAAAGTATTTCAGTTTATAGTTCATGATATATTGATTTCAGTTATATTTATTTCAAGTTCCTTGCCATACTTTGAGAGACAGAAGTTTGAGTTCCATACAGAGGTTATCTGCTATAAAAATCCTGTTCAGGTGAAGGTTCACCCGCCTTGGTCCTGCAAAGCCAGAAGCGTAGGGGAAGAGGATCATAATCGATCATTCCCGTTAGTTGGCCAAAAATAATTGGATTTCCCATCATTGGATTGGCATGTCCAAAGGAAATTCAATTCAGTGTTTTTGGGCACCAACACATCACATTAATTAAATGTACATCTATCCTATACAAGTACAAAATAGAAGGTTTGCAATTAGAAGTCCCTAGGACATACACATGACTCACATAACAAAGTGAAAAAAAAACTCAATAACCAATGCTCCTAACAAGTGCTCACATATGAAAATTCAATAATCAATACTCCTAACAACTGCTCACATATATCTTTAATGTAATCCATCAATTTCTCATCCTTTTCAAACAAAGAATGTTGAAAGGTAGAACTTGACTTTTGTTTTCTTATACAACTATCTTGATTGTTTTGTGTCATTATTTCATTTTTTTCAACTATATATTTCTATTATTTCCTAACTTCCAAATTTACTTCGAGTGTTCTACTCATCAAATTTTATTTCCAGCATTGTAACCATAAATATTTTACTTATGATTTTAATATAATATTTTCATCAAAATCTCAAGTACGAAATCCACTAACTAGCACACACTCAAAACTAGGGTGCCAAGAACCTTAATCAAGCTGTAACCTCCTCTTTAAATCTGCTCTTGGACCATGAAATTTGATAATTTGCTCTGTCAGGATAAAATGACACTTTGTCTCTTACATATTCATGTTGTAAAATAGCCATATCCCCTTTTCCCAATCTTCCTTTGGTATCAGCATGATAGGCAGAGTAGGCATGTCATTATAAAACCCAACTCAAACGAGGACTGTGCTTACAGGAAACGAAACCTAAATTGTGAGTCCAACAACAATCAGTTTCCAGATGGAAAACAATTTGCTCACTTGCTCAAGCGCCAAATAGCTCTCTCGCAGTTGCTTAAATTATTTGATAGGATTTGCTCTTCAAGTTTCACTCAACTTTGTACTCATTTGTATGTGAAACCCAATATAAAATGGCACTATGGATGGAAGAAGGCAGCACACCAACTACTGAGAAAGAACAAGCGGATTTGGATGCCATCAATGCCCTCCGAGAATCTTCTGCACTGGAACTCAAGGTACACACAATCAAACATAGGTCATCATTTCACTTCCTCCTACTGCTCTCCCTTTTATACCTCTATTCGGAGTTGCTTTTTTCTTCTTTATTTTTTTCTCTTTTCAATCTAGTTTGATTGTGTGTGGGCACTAAGTTAGGTTCTCAATACATATTATCTTCTTGTCTGTCTACAATAGGAAGAGTTGAAGATACCCTTTTTCTTCCTTTTGAGCCATGCTTAGTTCTTCATTTAGACATTTTCAAAGTTTTGATCCAGAATCACTTCATGCTTTTTTTTCTCTGTTGCTAAAACTGAAATTTCAAACATGTAACCAACATTCACGTTTGTGGCGGCTACTACATTGAAAGGAAAAAATCTCTTAATTCAAATATTGGGTTCAAATTAACGAATTTAAATAAAGCTTTATAGAGATCTAGTTTCATACAGGTGCTAGCAAATATGATGACGTCGACTAATTATTATACACAAATTTATTCAACTCTGGCCTTGTGGTTCAAGTCATTGTCGGTAGTTTTGTCAATTCTGTCAGGTTTCTCTTAATTTTTATCCGTTAAATTTTTACAAGTGCATGATATGAAGTGCCCTGGAAAGAAAGTAACGAATCTTATAAATATCATTGAAATAATAAAAATTAGTAAAACTGAGGAGAACTGAATTAACATTTTTACGTTATAATTTGACCGGTAAGACTGCATAAGATTATGTGTTCATTTGTTTTTGACGGTTGTTTTTACGGATTAGTAGTTCTCAGTTAAAGTCTCCAAGATTTAAAATATATGATAACGAATATGAAAATTGTTAGCATTCTTCGGACTAAATTGGTCTGCAAAGCTATATCAAAGTGTATTTAATTTGGTGGACAAATTTTCTACAATCATTACGTTTAATGATAAATTCTCCTAGGTTATTGATCTGTCCATCAGAAGTAAGGAAATTGATCTAAAATTCTCAAGAGTATCTCCAATATCTTCAAGTGTTTTATCAGAAAAATCTAATGGTAAGGGTAGTCTGACTTAATTTGAGATTTAGTCTGATTTCTAGATTGAAAATTGGAAACAAAGACTAAATATATTCCTGCTCTGTTCAGCAACTGAGGGCCTCTTACAAAAATACCCTTTTAAACTTACACACATCAAGCTGTCGTGTTAAAAAGACGAAGCTTTCCAAGAAATCACATACGAAATGAATGAAAATTTGACGTTTCAAACCATGCATTGTGGTACATTGTTAGAATGAATGATAAGAAACCAGATGCGGGCTCTTCAGATAGATAACTTAATTACAATCAAGAGTAGAAAACCAAATTTAGTCATTCTTCCAATAATTAGCGCTTTGGTCATGAAGGCATTGATTAGAACTGTATTATGATCGAGTAATTAATTAGTTAATGAAAATTGATAAATTTCTATTTCCTGCCTAAGATCATGATAATAAATTGTCTAGAGCATAATCTTGGGTAGATATAAGACCTATTGTATCTGAGTATCCATTGCTAACGAACCAAGGTTTTGTAGCATGGCCACAAGTCATGCAGCTTAGATAATTAATAGAGGGCTGGATGCTAACTTTGACAAGAGGGATAGACAATAGTTAAAAATTTTGTGACTCTCTTGCCACTTTTATTTTCCTAATTCGGGAAGCTAATAAGGAACAGAAAGAATTGCAGCAGAAAGTGAGAAGTATAAAGAGAAGTTTAAAATCTTTTGGTCGCTTGGCCATAAGTCACACAGATCAGATACTCAATAGAGGATTCGATGCTAACTTTGACAAAAGGGGGTAAGATAACATTTTAAATTATTATGGATCTGATGTGATTGTTATTTTCCTAAATCTGGTTCGCTTGGCCACAAGTCACACAGATTAGATACTCAATAGAGGATTGATGCACTTTGACAAGAGGGGTAAGATAACATTTTAAATTATTATGGCTCTGATGCGACTCTTATTTTCCTAAATCTAGAAACTAAAAGTGAACAGAAAACAATTGCAAAGAAAGAAAGGAGTCTACAAAGAAGTTTGAAATCTCTTTGTAGCTCAGTCACAAGTCATACAGCTTAGATAATCAATAGACTGACTGTTTGCTTTGACAAGAGGTGGGGAGACAACATTTTAAAACGATGTGGCTTTGATACCACACTTATTTGAATATTTCCTAAGTTGAATTTTACCATACTCCAAATAACATTTTCAGACATCACATAAATCATCAATCTTTCCCAAGAAGTTATGATTGCAACCTCAGATAGAAAGCAAGGCTAGTATGGATACTGCAATTGGCTGAATGCACAAATGTTCCAAGATCTTAAGACATTCAAGATATCTTCTACGTAATGATTCCTTTTTCTTATGGGGGATACTAGATACCTAATCTGCTTTTTTATTAATTGATCATGGCCTTTCATTGTGAGACTAGTGGGTCTTGTGGTGTTTGTGGTTTTGGAGGGGTGGCTTGCCTCATGTGGAAAATCTTCAGACCAAGAGTTTGATTGGTTGCTTCTGATGTCTACTCCAGATACATGTGGCTCCGGATTCATAGAGGACCTATTTGCCATTTGGGATGTCTTCGTTGTAGATAGTTACATCCCTCTTGCCTATCTTCTTTTGTCATTTACACTGATGGGCATCCCTACCTGGACCTTTATCTAGAGATCACCAAATGCTCCACAGCTGGCAATATCATTCTTTTGTGCAACTTTAATGACCATATTGGGACCCTCTAGACACCGATTCATTATCTTGCAAAGGAGGAGCTATGTCTTCACGAGATGGATCTTGAGGAGTTTGTTTTACAGAGAGTTTCTGTTGACAGGAATACTCCTATCACGGCTTATGGAGACATCTTCGATCAAGGGAATCTTTAGATCCTCCATATTCTCAATAGGCTTCCTCACTTCCCTGATTTTGATAGATTCACCTACTTTTCTCATGGTGGTGCTGTGAGTGTCATGGATTGTGTTCTCACTTGCGGGTCCCTCATGCCCCACATCTGCGGTTTCCATACATCTCCCCAGCATCCACTTGCTGATAATGCCACAATGCCCTTCACCATTCTTGCTAATTCTCACTTGTTACATCCACCCCCTCTCACCATGTCCCTTATCACTAGACATCCCACTATCCGTTTTGTTGATCAATGATGACCATATCCTTGATTAGTCAACTTGTCTCTCCCTTCTCTTGATGGATTTCTACTCCCTACCCATTCCCACCATCAACTCCATATATGACTTCATCAAGGCCTTTGGGATGCTGCCCTTCAATCTTCCCCCCATACTTTACATCTCCCTCAGCTTCCTCACCTCCATGGATCTTGCTCTATAAATTGGTGGTTTGTTGATCAATGCAAATCTCTTCATCAAACGCTCTGGCTATTGCTATATCACGACCCTTCTTCTGTGCTCTCCATCTATAGGGATTATTGTTGTCTTCTCTGTTGCAAGAAGTGGGATTTCTTGCTTCTCAATGATTTGCCCTCTTTGCTGGTTTTCACTACCCCTCCAAACACTTTTGATGCACTCTTTTCCCAAGGAAACCTGCAGGTATAGCCTCTGACATTAGCCCCATTGCATAGGCTTCATCTCCTAGCTCTCTTTACGATGTGCCAAACCAACTCAATGTGTTGGTTCCCACTTCACCATCAATCATTTCACCTCTAATATCCCCAATAGGAATATTATATGAAATCTAATCTACAAAACAGTAACTACTGCGACAGATATTATCCTCAATAATACAATATAATATGCAGAAATGAATTAAAAATTCTTAAAACTGTGACAATTAACACAACCATGTACAATAACTGATTATGCTTACTATCAACGTGATTTCAACTTACAATCGATTTAGCATTACTAGATCTTTTTGGAAGCAACAGCAGAAAATTTTATTATTAAAAAATATAGCAAATCTATAGAATGGTGCTAAAGAAACCACCTCATCATTACAAACTATAGGCACTAAGGTAGCCCGCCTATCACTTAAACACATAAGCATTGTGGGAGCTACCAGAAAAGAAAGAGTGGCACCATGACAGTCACCTGATGCAAGCAGCAATGGCACTTAGGAACACCATTGCCAACAACGATCTTTGCCTTGTGAAACTCACCATATAATTAGCAATTTGTTGCAGCTCAAACAAAATCCTTCAGTGGAATTACATCAGTTTGAGCCAGGGGTTTCTCCAATGACAGATGAACAAGATCTCCAATTGATTTGAAGGAATTAATTAATAAAACAAGCATACCATCTTTCATCTTGGCTTAGATGGAATAGGCACTTGAGTGCCCAACTTTCCCTCCATAAGACAATTTCTGTAATGTCCCCTTTTTCAGGCACATTATTCCTGTTGCATCGTTAGCCATTTCATCATGGTCCGGTGGGCTAACCAGTGCTTTAATTGGATCAGTGCGATATTTGGCCTAGTTAATTCCAATTTCAGGCCAATCAGAGTAGTTTTCGTAGGGTTTCTGGATACTTACTATTTTTAGTAAGTCGGCAGAGTTCAATTTTCTTGGCATTTCAGTAATTGGACTTGGAGCGTCTCGCTGAGAACTTTCCGGCAATCTATCGCATGTCATCTTCCCAGTTCGTTTGGTCCTCCGTTTTAATGCCAGAAGATTCCATACTTTATGATCAAAACCCTGAGATGGGTGAAGAAACCAAGGTTGGGTGAATAAACCAAGGTTGCATGAATAATTAATAAAAGAAGTTTATTATTATGCCACTTTATGATTTAATGGTTATATTTATTTAAAGTGACTTAAAGTGGGAATATGAAAAGACAAAGAAGGGAAACTGAAGAGTCACATTTGTTGCTTTAAAAGAAAGAATGGAGACTCATTTGGGAATTGTTTTAGTTTATGAATTCATTTTCTTTTGGAGAATCCAGAGAGCTTCAGCTTTTGATTCTGAAACTTGAGGACAGAAGCTTTCAGGCTTTCTTGGTGGATTGGATGGAAACCCAGTTCATCTTGGGGTGGATTCACAACAGAGTTCACCATTGCATTTCCAGGTTCTTTTTGTTATTTGATATTCTGTTGCATATTGTAGTTCGGATTTGGATTGTGAGAAATCCCACTGTTATTGTATTGCTGTTGTATAATGCAATAATATTTGCAGAGGACTTTAATGGAATATATTGCTGGTTTATTACTGTTGAATCCATGGTTTATTGCATGAATGCATTTGTTTAAATCTGTATGAGATATATTTGTGGAACTTTGGGAGATACCCGGTTTGGGACATTTCAATTTCAAATTCTTCCCTTTTTCCCTCCATAAGAACCTTACTCACAACCTTTGGCCAATGCCACTCAAGAAATAAAAAATTATTACTGAACACAAAAGGCCCCTATATCTTGGGTTCCCACTTTAACAGCACTTAAGGAGCTCTTTAAAGTTTAATATAACACCCTCAAAGAATAAAATCATTTCCCTAATTACAATTCCCTAAGCCCACAAGAAATGGGAAATATGCTTTCAGATCATGATGGAATTGTATTGGAAAAGAGAAGATTACAATCTGTCCTCTTTGAAATTGCTTGTTCTCAAGCAATGCAGATTCAACCTTCCAACTCCTTCCATCTGAACCTTTTGCAAATACCAGGTTTATAAATCAACCTAGGGAGTTGGCACGTCCATTTGTTCAATCTATCAGAGGGTGAGAGAGCTTCTGCAAACTCCTCCATTATTTTTTTTGTCCTCGTAAATTCAAACTTACAAGGGGCTGCCTTATGTGGAAGATGAACTCACCATCATGCTTAAACTATGCTTCTCTGATATAACTAGTAGATGAAAATCTTCTATCCTTTTTAATGTTGTTAAGCACTCCATTTAGTAGCATAGGAGGAAGTAGCAATTTTTTAACATGATCATTTTTGTCATACCTTAGGTTGCCAACAAGGAGCCCACTCTCCTTTGCCAAAATAGGAATTGTGGAGATAATCTTGACATTTCTATCCTTGTTAAAAAAAATTTCAATGTTAAGAGTCAAAAACATTTCCTTCAATTGCATTCCTATCAATATTGTGATTCTGGAAATCTATTTTATGGGTAGAGGCTCAAACTTTGGAAGATTCTTTTGAATTATACACCATTAATACAAACATTTTGTTTGGTAGAAGCTACTAGCATTCCTTTTTTTGTCAAGGACCCTTCACCTTAAATTTGTATGGTGATTCTTTTTGTTTTTGCTCACTTATTTTTGGTAGTTTTGGTTTTTGGCCTTTCTTCTTTTTTTTTGCTTATGTTCTGTGAATTCTTCTTTGACCTTATTTTGTAATTTTGTCTCCTGAGTATTTGCGACTGGTTCCATGATCTTCTTTGTCTCTTCATTTGATTTTCTGTCATAACCTCCATGAAGTCAACTTGTATATGTGATTCTGCTCCCAAGGTTCTTTACATGAGAGGCAAAGTTTCTTTCTTTGGAATTCGTTTCTACTTTCATCTTCCTTTTTTGTAATAGAGGAATTTTTCTCTTGCTGGCTCAAAAGAGGTGTCATAGGGTGGATTTTTTTTTGTGGTATTAACAATTCTAGTAATGTAGTCTTCTTGATGATCCCCATAATAATCTTTTGAGTTTTTTGGCTTTGTCTCTCTCTCTCAATTCTTTTCTATTCCTCTATATTTTCATCAATGGATCTCGTGTGTTATCCTAATACTGAACTGGCTTCTTTTGGGTTTGAGGACTGTTAGAATGCAGCAAATGATAGATCATTCTGAACTTTTGGCTCAAGAGTTTTGTATTCAATATGAAGGGCTGAAAAATATTTTTTTAAATCAGTTGTCTCTTCTTCTGGTGAATCTTTGCTTCTGTGAAGGAATTCGGGTTGGAAGGCATTGGGCAAAGAACCAATAGTTTGGTTAACCCCTGATGTACTTCTAGTAGGTGATTTTGGCATCCCAAGAGCTTTTTGCCCTTAGATAACTCGCATCAACATTTCCATCACGTCTTTAAGTGCTTGGCAGATTTCCCTTTGCCCTGAATTCAGATTTACCACTGCTCCAAACTTTGGCTACATCTTTTCTTCTTTTGTCAAATCGTGCCTTCATTCTGTCATCTTGTGTCTCTTCTGATACACTACTATCTACTATTCAATATATAGTATCAGCTTTTGTTCCATAGGTTGGCAGAATCCAGGTACAAATATGACTGTAATTTGTGATTTCTAATTTTCAAAATTATATCTACTGCAACAGATATTGCCCTCAATATGATATGTAGAAATATATCCTATTATACCCGTTTTGAAAATTTTCTTGTTTTCTTTAAGTATAGTAAAACTTAATTCATAAGAATAGTTGCATAATTAGTTATAAGTATAAATTTAACCTAGAATTTGTAGTTTTTAACAATTATTATGTAACACAGATTTAAAGCTTGTAATGTATCTCGGAAAATGTAGAACTTATCCTTCTATCTCTGCTGTAATTCTCCAACAACCTTCAGTTTTATTTCTCTTTTAAATGTCTTTGACTTATTTTCTAAAGTTTGTCTAAGTCTTTCATACACTAACTCAGCTATAGAAATTAAGGGGTTTGTGTCCTTTGATTTCAGGCCTAAAGGGGTTTCGTCCTTAGGTTGGTTAAATACTTAATTCTTGGTTTATTGGAAATATAAGTAATTATTTTTTCGCCAATTTATGCCTTCCTCTTCTTACTCGGACTCCCTTAAATAGATTATTTATCCAATTGTCATCACTCTTTGAATGTCCCTTTAAAAATAAGTTTTAATTATAACTTCATCAGTTAGTCTGAGCTTTGCCTTGTTATCTTATGTGATTTCTTTTATTTGGTATCTTTTTGTCTTTTCGTGCTGATGTAGTTTGTCTCATTCAGCACCTCTAATTCCTTCTGGAGCAACTAAATTTAATGACAGTTTATAAAGAAGTAACCCTCCCTTCCCATGTAGTAGCTCCTAAATGGGGCCTTCTTTTAACTGCCTTATAAATTAATAATTTGATTTTTGAATCAGGGTTATATTCCAAAGGTTGTATAGGATAGTTAATGGGCTTGATGGTGAATCAACCAAAGACGAAGTCAGAAGGTATAATTGGTTGAATAGTTGTGACGAAGCCATTAGCTATTTGTGCTTGTATTTCTCTCCTGATTCATTTCACATTGAGCACTTGGGTTATGGCTGTGTGGAATGCATTGTCAAAATTGTTTGGGCAAACAAATGAAAACTAAGGAACATTTGTTGGAAAATGAACTAATAAGTCTCAGTCCATGCCATGCCATTTTGACAGTACAGGACTTCATCACCAAATTAAAGTCTCTAAAAGAACAATTGAAGGGTTGTAAATTTGAAAAATCAGATTTAAAGGCTCATCACCACCTTCATCTCTACCTCATCATTCATCTCTTCTAGATCCTGGACTGTCATCTTCACTAGTGTGGCCTTTGTGCAGCTTTTGGCATCGACATGGGGACATTTGAGCAGAGTTCAAAGACTTCACACATCTTCATCTTTTGTCCCTCATATTCCTTTGAGGAACAGCTAAGTTGCCGATTCGGGTGCGGATGCGGATGCGGGATGCGGGTGTGCAGATGCGTGACTTTTTTTTGGGGGGGGATGCGTTTGGATGCGTTTATATATATATATATATATATATATACATACACAATATACATAATATTATTGATACACTTAAATTATAATATAATTAATATACAATATATTGTTTATCATTGATCAATATAATACTTGACGACATATAGTAACTAATATATACACTAATAATAATATAATATGGTCACACTAATAATAATAATAATATAATACTAATCTATGTCACAAGGTTCGAATTAATTCGGATGAAGTTCGACTAGTTAAAAAATTCAACATTATATTTGCCCTTTATACATTTATTTTTTTCAAAATAATACATAATAAATTGAAAAAATTAAAACAATATTAAGTAAATTTTGAATAACTTTTAAATATTGTAATTTAAATATGTTTAAAAATTGAATTTAAGTATTGATATAATTAAAATATATCTTTAAATTGATATATTAAATAATAATGTATATAAATAATAATTAAAAATCTAATTTTAATAATTTCGTTTTTGGTCTATAACATGATATTTTATTGATATTCAAAGGGAATTACATCTAGCAGATTTGCTGTATATATCTGCATAAAACCAACAACTACCCGACAACATAAACCTAAGAACATAGCATTTAGAATTACATATAACCAGACTATTCAAACCCGCTATAATTCGCATATCCTCTAAGTCATAAAACACCAGACATTAATCTGCAATTTATCCACAAAATGACGCCATTACTGCAATCTTCCCCTGTTTAACTATGCCTTTCATTCACTTGGGATAGCACAAAAACCATAAAACACCACCAACCACCAACCAACTTTAGCTTTATGCTGATATCACTATCGACTGCAAAAAACCAAAACTGTCCTTTATAGGATCCTCATTCATTTGCAACCTCCCGACCCCTCCTTGGGCCACGTTTCATTCTGGGCACTTGCACAAACTCTGCCCTGTTTCTTGCCTCCTCCCTGTTTTGGATTCTTTCAGCCATAACTTTCAGCCTTCGCCATTTGCCTCCAATATCTTCTTGGTAGGCATGTTTGTTCACTTTCCCCCACTAGAAAAGAAATGGACACGCACAAATTCAATTCCATCATTCATCTCTTCAAAGCATTCGCTGTAGTCAAACCCAACCCCTGGCTCTGCCCACTCAAGAACATAGTCTAAGCCTAACAACAGCTCCTTATCGAACAAAAATTCCACCAGTAGCTTGACTTCTCTTTCATTTTCGCCCAGTTGCAGAGCCCAAGCGATAATCATGGATATGACATCCACATTCGACCGTCTCTTAGCATATCTTTGCTGGAATTGACTCATCAAGACCTCCATAGCAGCCAAAGCCAGCGCCTCATCTTTAAAATTAAGCAAATCCATCATGCGGTCTTTACTCATAGGCCCTTCAAAAGACTTTTGTTGCTTCTGCGTGCGGACTGAGAAGGTGGCCTCCATCCTCTTGCACCTGTTGATTCAAATTCCTTTCTTGGATTTATGAAAGAATGGGATACATGCGCTAGGTGTAGGTTTAATTCGACCCAGAGCTAATGTCTCGGAGAAGTCACCAGTCATTTCATCTTCTATCACCCTTTGCCAAATCATAATTTCTATAAAGGGCGTCGTCGTCTTACATGCTTCACCTTACAACCATTAAATGCATTTGAATGCAATCGTAACAACTGCACTATAATCATTAAGCTTTTTGCTTTCGCTGACGCCATCCACCTAGCAACTTGACATTAAATCGACCATCTCAACCGCCGGTTGAGAAAAACAAAGGCCACGTGTTCACATCCAATCATCATGATCCATCGTTCAAAAGCTGACTAGGCCGCCAGCGTCACCCCACTCACCATTCGAAACCATCAATTGAACTTAGAGGATAACCACCTTGGTTTTTGTAAATGTACTGGAATCATCCCTACCAACTCTTAGTTAAATAAAAGGCATCACTCTCGCCAATTAGTTAATTTAAAAACCAACGGTCCATAACTTGCATCAAAGGAAACTATTAAAGGTCCAAAAATCTGCATTAAAAAACTCCGCGCAAACCTCGTTGATTTGCCCAAGATTAGTAGCCCATTTAGAAACAATATCCGCTTCCATATTGCATTCCCTTCGAACATGACTAATTTTGAAATCTGGAAAAGAATGAAGGACTAGAGAGATCTCCTCCATAGTGTTCTGAAGGTGCCATGCCTTAGCACAACCATTTTTGATGGCATTCACAATAATTTGTGAGTCCCCTTCAAGATGAACCTTCTGAAGCTTCATCGTCTTTCCAAGTTGAAGAGCCAGCAATGCAGCACAAGCCTCAGCTACATTGTTGGTGCCATCATTCAATCTTTGGGTTGCTAAGGCAAGAACATCCCCCTTCCAATCTTTAACTACCACACCTGCACCAGAGGGGCTAGGGATGCCCCTGGATGCCCCATCAAAATTGATTTTAATCCATCCTTGGTCAGGTATCACCCATTTCAAATCTTTCCTTGATTGCTTGATTGCTGCGACATCTTTGACACCTCCGTTTCGAAATTTCAGACTAGGCCAATTACAATGGAGCTGTCTATCTTCCTTAGTGTACACATAACTCCCTGTAGAGGAAAGAAGAGCAGCCTTCATTGTTTCTTCAATAGCACAAATGATGCTTGTCTTGATCCTTAGAAGAGATCTTTCCTTTCCTTGAAAGGCCCTCCTGTTTCGCTCCTTCCATAACTCCCAAATTACAATAGAAGGACACACCTTCCATAAGGCAGACAAAGCAGTAGTTTTTAGTGGAATACGCTAACTTTGAAAAACCTCTTTAACACCATTCTGCATTGGGCCAATCCAATTTAGCTTCTCCTTGATCACCAACCAGCATTCTTCTGCAATAGGGCATTGAATGAGCAGATGGTCCACATCTTCTGATGCTGCTTTGCATAATACACATCTAGTAGGCCCCTGTAGACCAAACCTCTTCCTTCTTTCAGCAATTAGAATCCTCTTATGCACTGCCAACCAAGCAAAGGCCCCTGCCTTTGGTAGACAATGTTTGTCCCAAAATAATTGGGTAGGCCAGAGTAGGTGATCCTCCTCCTCCTCCTGAGATAAATAACCAAGCTTCACTAAATAATTTCCACTTTTAGCCCGACACCAAATCAGCTTATCATCCTGTTCTGATCTAACAAAGCTTCTTTTCTGTAGCATATCTCCCATTAAGGTCCTATGATGAGCATTAAGATTCAGGTCATCCAAACATTTCCATTGCCATTTGGGGGTAAGAGCCGAGTTGTAATGTCCCGGATTTATGACATGGAATTGATAATATTAATTGCTTATTAATTAATAAGGCTGAATATTTAAGTATTAGTTTTAATTCTAAACTAATATTTAAATACTGTTATATTACGAGAATCCTTCAAACTACTTTTGGCATTTCATAAATAGTGGTCTCATGGAGGGATGGAGTATGCGGAAATTTGTTAGATATTGATTACAAAGTGAAGATTCAGATAATTCCTTTCGTCAGATTCTCGTCTGGCCTAATGGAGTTAGTGGGAAGTGTATATTACGGGAATCCTTCAAACTACTTTTGGCATTTCATAAATAGTGGTCTCGTGGAGGGATGGAGTATGCGGAAATTTGTTAGATCTTGATTACAAAGTGAAGATTCAGATAATTCCTTTCATCAGATTCTTGTCTGGCCTAATGGAGTTAGTGGGAAGTGACGGTGCATAGACATAGTCCGAACTGCAGAAGCAATATATGGAAGTCAACCATTCCTTGCGCTAGAGCACGATTCCCTGGCCTAGTGGATTTGACGTCCAAACTTAACAACTGTGCATCGATATGTTAACATTGCATTGGAATAAGGGGCAAACGACAGAGATAGAGACACTACTTCTGGAGAAGTCTGGTGGCAAGATGAGACGCGAAGATTGAAGCCCGGTGACTCACGACAATCATCCACATCATTCCCAGCAGAAGATAAACGGGCTTGGCTGCAGATGGTGAATCCTCCTTAGCAAACGACAAAGAATGGGCTTGGTTGTATACGACAAATCCTCTTTGGTAAACGACAAAGAATGAATCGTATTTGGCTTGGCATGGAACGTTAATTTGTTTTGTCTGCTCCGACCACGTGGGACGGGTCATGTGACTAGTTCGAAGAAAGGAGGTATATTGGACACGGACCTGAGGAACAACAACTGATGCCAACAATACATAAAGAATCCGGCAGAAGACACGGGCTTTGATCTGCTATAGATAGACACAGGTGCACATGTTAATTTCAGTATTTTATCCGCCTGGAGTTATTCTTCTAATGTAAATTGAATTCTTTAATTTTGGAATAAGAGGGGATTGTTATGTGAACATTTACATAAATTCTAGTTATATCGAAGCAGTTTGGAACTGTTTCAAATAAATATCGGGATTGTTATCATTATAATCAAAAACATAATTTGCTATTAGAATATTTGCAATGTTTCCCTGAGGTTTATCTCTGAGAATAGTTTTCAGACACTTGGGAATTTTACACGAGTTCTTGCATTCTAAATAGTCAGACACCTTATGACCCCATCTATTAGTAAAGAAGTCTCTTAGTTCAGCAAATCTAATATCTTCTTTTAAGATTAGATGATTGTTCCAAGAATCATCCCAAAACAAAGCTTTTGAGCCTTTACCCACATGCCATGAAACATGCCTAATGATGACCTGCCTACAATCTAGAATGAAATTCCAAATTGCAGAACCTTTTGGGGGGTTATCTCTAGTGAGAATCCTCTCATCATCAAGGGAATCTAAGTATTTTGATCTCAGAATCTTAACCCATCTAATTTTAATATTTTATTTAAATTAAAGTATTTTTAATATATTAAATAAAGATTATATTAAAATTAATGTATTAAATAATAAATGTATTGTACTTAAAAATCTAATTGAAATATTTTAAAATATTAAATTGTAACTTTAATAAAAAATAAAACTAAAAAACAAACTATTTAACAAGCAAAATATAAATATGTTAAATTTATAAAGCAAAAACGAAGCCTAAACTTTGATTGCAATGGGTGGAAGAGCAGGCTTGAATCCAACACGTTTGAATCATCCGCATCTTCTTTGTGGATGCCTGCTGGAAGCTCATCCCAGGCATCCGGATGTGTGGGGATGCCTCCCAAGCATCCGGAGGCATCCCCACGCATCCGTATGCCTGGGATGAGCTTCTAGTAGGCACCCACAGGGCATCCGCCTCCGGATCCGCATCCGCTCCCGCACCAGGCCTCTACCAGCCCTCATTGGTATCTTAGAGGAACAGTATTGCATATACCTTTGGTTTTGTCTCTTTCTAAGTAGAGAATATTGTTTAATGATCATGGACCAGCTTCTATTTTCAGTTTTCAACATCTACCATTGGTGCAATAGATTCTACATTGAGGGAGTGCTGCATGGTTTCTCTTTTTCTTTCTTATGGGTGGGGAGGGGATTTTTTTGCTCACATGGAGTCTTGTAGATATGGATGGAAATTTGTCTAGCAAAACAAATATAATTTCTTCATTTATTCTGAACCACAGTACTGCAAATTTAATGAAATGTTTTCTGGATTTTCTGACCTGCTAAACCTGCATAAACATAACGCCCAAATTTAACCTTCGTCTGAAGCCAATGAAGAGAATCAGAAGATTTTCATCCACCAATTTTTGATAATCCCAGAGGGTTTTCATCCCTGGGGAGAGATGCTAAACCAGGACTCCACAACAAATGTTTCTAGAAATTGATAATGATAGAATGATTTTCTTTTTCCCATATTTTTTTAATAATCTTTTTCAATCTAATCCTGAAAGTAACTAAAAATTACTTTATTTTTATTTTTATTTTGAATATTCATCATTTTTCTTTTTTTAATTATTAATTGAATATTCCTTTTAATTGAATTTTTATTTGCTTTTTGGCCCCATTTAAGAAAAAAAATTAAATTTCCTTTTCCAAAGTTATAACTTAAGGTACCTTTTAGACAACTTAATAAACTCTATTCCCTTGCAAATTCACCCTTCAATCTTAGAAGAATAATAATAGGCTTCAGGTCCTCTGATTTGATTTAGTTTGAAATAGGGGACATTACATGCTTTTGCTACCATCTTTTAGAATATTTGAAGTAAGAAGCCCAGTGTGAAGTGAGGGATTATGTGACCTTATCTAGGAGGAATATGGTTACATTTTCTACTGCCTCTCCCGTAGTAATTTAATATTTCCTTCCCAGTTGAAAATCCTGTAGCGAAATGTATTTGACTATGCAAAAGGTGGAGAGGATGCATGATTGAGATTCTTTGTCAAAACAAAAGAAATTTGTAAGTGGCTGTAAAACCTAGGTTAAATTTACATTTTACAACACAAATTCAAGCTCTTGGTGGTTGTGGGTATTAAAAATAAAAATAAAAATGCAGTTTGCACTATAAATTTGTTTCTACCATCTTGTAATTTCATATTTTTCCTCGCACTGGTGGACCTCATAGAGCAGAATGCCTTCTATGTTGATGTATATCATGTTTGCTATGGCTTGTGGGGAGGATGATGTCACGGCTGTAATTGAATTTTTTTTTGACACTATTGGTCTGAATGCTTGTTCTTTACCACTCATTAAGGGCGTGAAAATAAGAACTTTTGTGCTTTAAATTTATTTATTTCTAATATCATACATCAATTCCTGTTGTAGGAGAAAGGGAACCAGTATATTAAGATGGGGAAGAGGCATTATGCTGATGCAATTGATTGCTACTCTCGGGCAATTGATCAGAAGATATCAAACGATATTGAGAATTCAATTTTTTTTGCAAACAGAGCTCATGCCAATCTTCTTCTTGGAAATTATAGGCGCGCATTGATGGATGCTGAAGATGCAATAAAGATCAATCCAAAAAATGTTAAGGTTGTCTGGAATGACATAGGTGCTTATATGTTTACGAATTTACTTAGATCCAATTGGTGCAATTTCTTAATGTTTTAAGCAAGGAAGATACTGATGCCAATACACATAGTTTAGGATTTAGGAATAATTTATGCACATAATTTTGATTTTGTTCTTTCCTTCTTTCCGAATATGCTAGGCACATCTTTTTGGTTTTTTAATTTCTTCCTTTGATTTATATATTTTAGAGAGAATTAAGTCTTTCTAGGAGTTTATATATCTATTCACCTTAATATATGGATTACAAATGCATTCGAACTTTTCCTTTACGTTAATTGTTGCACAATGCAAAAATTGTTTTAATATGTTGATTTGGGATGGTTCTATTTACATCCTAGATCCTTACCTGTTTACTTGTGCAACTGTTTAATTAGGCCTATTACCGAGGGGCAAAAGCTGCTCTTGCTTTAGAATTATTGGAAGAAGCAGGGAGGTTTTGCAGAACAGGCCTTGAATATTTTATGTCTAATGATGAACTCAAAAATTTAGAGGAACAAGTTAATGCAAAGCAGGTAGAGATTGACAGTCGTAAGCTTCAAGCATCAGAAGCATTATCTACAGCAGAGGTTAGTTAAGTCCAGATTGAAAAGATGTTAGAATTTATCTTTAATTCAATTGGTGTAAATTGTAAGGTTATACCCTGAGGTCTAATATGACATCCTTTCTGGGATTTCACAGGCTCTTGCTTCTGCATTAGAGAGTAGAGGTTTGAAGTTGGGAAAGGTCATGTATAAGGAGCTAACTGGAGTAAGGAAGCCTAGGTTGGATGAATCTGGTATACTGCACTGGCCAGTTCTCTTCCTTTATGGGGAGGTTATGTCTAGTGACTTTATTGAGGATTTCTGTGAGATTGACACATTCACATTACATCTTGATATGATATCCTTGCAAAATCATTTTTCTCAGCCTTCACATTTACTTCATGCTATTCATGTAGCCCACAAACATGTGAATAGTTTACATGTTGCCTTGTCCTTAGCTTACACACTTGTTTGGAAAAGATGCACCTCAGCTGCCTTGGGATGAACATCATGCATACAGTCGTGAAGCAATAGAACTCTATTATCAGGTACATTTCTAAGTTTGAAGGAAAACAAGATAATTGTACATGCTCCAATGGAAGAAATTGTAGCAAAATGAAACACTTGTATGTTTTTTTTGTCTAGACTAATGGAAAGCAAACTACCATATAACTAAGATTGATTCAAGTGTGCCCTCGATATTTCCTCTCATGGTTTATGTCATATTCACAATTATCTTGTTCTAATTGGTGGTGCCACCTTCTATATAAAATGGGATAATTAATATTCATGATTAAGTTTGTATGTTATTTTTTGCTTGGTAATTTCCTCTTTCATGGAAGATTTTTTCCTTTTTCTCCTGCTGCATTCACTTGATAATGCAAATTAGACATCAGTCGAATGCAGGGAGGGCCTTATCTAAAAGAAAAGTCCTTGAGAACTTTTTGGAGGACACAGCTGGTACCATAGCCAGAAATTTTGAAGAAGCAGATGATGGAAATTTAGATGATAATTTTGCAAGAATGTCAGGTATGATATACTGAGCTAAAAACCATGTTGCAGAACTATATATGTATTTTGCCTGAAAGAGTAAAGTATTTTTCCTCGACGCCTGAATAAGATCAGCTTGTTGGAATTTGATGTGTTTCTGTATTGTTGATTAGTAAGATCTACTGACCTTGCTGTCCAAAATAACAATTTGATATGTTTAAAACTTTAAACTATATGATACGTACATGTATTAGCACAGTAATTAATGCTTTGAAGAAGAAATTGTTTGTGTTAGAAAAGACAAAAAGCAAAGAAATAGATGTTAAGATAGTTTCTTTTTTCTTTGGAAAGTTTTGAAAAAGACATATTAAGGGATCTGTAGAGCAGTGCATATGCAAAGACATTTTTTTTTTATCGGTAGTGGGCAGCCATATTTAAGACTGCCGAACAACATTCCAGTCATTTAAATCCGCGAGCACAGCCCAGCGTAGGCACAAGCCTGCGAGCACAACAGCCCAGTGGGGATTTGAACCCTGGTGGCAGCCTCCCCAGCGAAGTGTTTTGACCGCTGCTCTAAATGGGGCACCCCATGCAAAGACAATTTTACATTCAGAAAAAAGTTTAAAAATAAAGTGATGCTGATATTTGAAGTATGGACCTAGAATAAAACATTAAAAGCTGTTATGACATCATGAACAAAGATTCCAAGTTGTCACCCATCTTCATTTCCTGCATGTCTACAATAGCAGTGTATATTGTTTACCCGCTGGGGTAACCAAGTTTACGCATAGACTTTACAGGAATGAATTACAAGAATGTTAACAAAGTCTTTATTTTCATCTGCATTGAAGTACATACATATTAGCCACAAGAACATGATCCCCTAATTACAAAGTACAAAGCATATATATAAACCTCGAAACGGTGCGATCAAACGTCGCCACCCGTTCCCGACGAACGGATGTGGAAGTAACGGACCGACGGTGGTAACCGTCGGCCTACCCGACTAAGTCCGATACATGGCTAACATCATCCCCCCCTAAAGAAAAGTCGTCTCCGGACGACAACAAAATGTCGGGACATCACAACAAAATAGGAAGAATGAACTACCCAACCATAATCAAGAAGTAGAAGTAGGGGGCTGAGGAAGCGTCCCTGAAGAGGAAGGGTGCCCCGCAGCAGAAGAGGCCGACTGCACCAACTGAGAACGCAGCTCGTACACCTGTGCTGTGCGTGCTGCCAACCGCTGCTCGGTAACTGACTGAAGTTCCAGCGCATATTTGACCATCACCGCGGCCTCCTGAAGGTCCTTCAGCGGCGCCTCAACTACCTGCTGGGACTCAGCCAAACTAACTTCCACAAGCTGTCTCTCAGAAGTAACTGTAGCCAGCTGATGCTCAAATGTCTCCGTCGCCTGTGCCAGCTGCCCTTCTAAGGCGATGCGGGATGCCTTCTCTGCTGCCATCCCCTCTGTCCGTAGGACTAAGTCTCGCTCCACAACTGCCAACCTGGCAGCTAGCTCCTCCCGAGCACTCTCTGAAGCTACCAAGGCAGTTTCCCTTCTAGCCGAGACGTGGAAACCCTCACGGAACGCCTGCTCAATCTGGCGAATGAGACTCTCTACTGCACTTTCTGTGACTGGCACCGAAAGAGACCAGGCCTCCAGCATCTCCTGTGTCTCTCCAGCAGGCCACGACCCCTGGCCAAAGCACTCCCCAAAGACCCGGGGGCACTCGTGCTGCATAAAATTCAACAGACGACGCAACTCAGAAGTAACTGACTGTAGGGCTTGAGCCTCGCCTAAGGCCACCATCCGACGTCCTCTGACAACTAAGTCAGCCAATGATGCCTCCACATCCCCATCTGGCCCTATTCCCTGGTCGGCCAAGTGGTCCACCCTCTCTGACAGCAACACATCCGTCAGCAGGACCTCCCTGGCGTCAGCCCCTCCCTGACCTAAAGTGCCTTCCTCGATCACATATGCTATCGCTCCAATAGGGTCCCCGTCTCCACCTTGTGGGTGGGTAACCTGTACCTCCTTGGGCACCTCCTCCTGCGGTACCTCCCGGTGGGGAGATAGAATGGCCACCCCTGTGGGCTCTACAACTGTCATGGTGAACTTTTTTTGAAGCCAAGAGCTCATAGTCTTCTTGGAAGGACCGACTGACGGTGGTGGATCGTCGAGCGAAACATTGTCCACATGGATAACGGTGGGAGCCCCAACGGCTGCCAGCCCAAGCTGTCCCTGTTCAACTGGCTGGTCCTTGGTTGTGCTTCCCGCAACCTCGGACTCGGCAACTCCTTCTCTAAGGGGTGCTGCTTTAGGAGCCAGTTTGGCTGAAGATGATAAAAGAGGTGGTGCAAATCGTACTACGGCCTCCTCCCCTATAGAATCACTCTCTGCAGCCTCAGAGTCACTATCCTCCGTGGTGGTTGCTCTACCACTGTCCTCCCGATCCGACTCTAACCCGTTGTGGCCTCTTCTGCCCTGTTTGCACCCCACCAGTGTCCAAGTATTTCCAGTAAAACACAGGAGGTTCGCCGAGTGTCAGCTTCCCTTGGGGCGCTAATTCCATTCTCTCCAGCGGCATAGTGAGAGTAGCCTCCAGGAACAACCCAATAGCATGGTGCGGCATGTGGAACGTACGGTGCTGCAAAGTCATGAACTCGTACATT
>MU228530.1:1847973-1915280 GCA_018584345.1 Thuja plicata | reverse complement strand
ATATTTATTTAGTAAGATGTAACCTTAACCCTAATTTGTTGCTATTGTGATTTTAGGGCAAATTAGGAAGGGGACATTACTCTCTTCCCTTAATACTGCATTGATCCTGAATGTAAGGGCCATTACTTCTTCCATTTTTTCCCCATCTATTCCAAACATATAACTTTTTAAATTTTCTTGAATATGCGTTTGAATTGAAATCCTTATTTGAAAATGGTAGAATATGAGTCTTACATCAAAGGTGTCTGACCTTCGCATGTTGCCATGGAAACTAATTTTGTATCCTTTTCCGAATAACCCATGGGATTTCAAGTGAAAATGGTAACCAGAACTGGATCCTTAAATTTGAGATTTTAAATGCAGAGAGTCTAACAGTTAATGAAATGTCCAGCAAGCAAATGTCTATCAATAAATATCATCTAACCTTAGAGCATGTATCTCCAAGCTAAACTAGCATAACAAATCTCATAGTACACTTGCTTTATGGCTTTAGGTGCATGACAAGCTTTGCAACAAAGCCTCATTAGTCAGAATGGTGTGAACTTGTATCTTGTTCCAAATAAAAAGCTACTGGATCTACAATTTGTTTAGGTTTTAAAACATATGACCAAGAATATTTAAGAATTTAAAGCTATGAGACCACATTTAGCCATCCTCATTTTTAAATTGGAAGGAGTTGAGGTCATGAAAAACTGGTAGCTCTCACTTACTGCCTCCTTGTCCGTGCCCTCTCCAACCTCACACAAGACCTCACCTATTACTGTTATTAGCAAGATGATTTATCAACTAGCCAAAAAACAACCCCTTAAGGGAGGTTGTGTCCTCCTCACGAAGCCAACCCCTTCCCTAGTCAGGCTCTGATTTTAGATCTGCAATTTTTAACAAGAAAAGCTAGATTGACAAAAGCACTTCCTCCACTCTATTGACCACCATGTTCATAGAGCCTTGACTTGTCCAATTTCTTTTACCAAAGAATGTTTGGTACCAAAGGATGGGAACCCAATCCCAGGTCAAGTTTTCTGTTATTGAAATGGAAAACAGGCTATGGCTGCTCAACATGAGGCCTTGATATGCCAATTCATGGGAGTTTTTCTTGGACCTGAAACGAAGGTTGCGGACAGAAGAGAATTGAAAACCTGCTGATTCTGTCGACATCCTCATGATGCTAAAAGGGTATTTCATGGTCAGCTTTTCATCTAAACAAGAGAAAGATGAGGCCTTCCAAGGTAGGCCATGTTTCATGACAAAAGCAGAAGATTTTACGAAACTGTGTTCCCTACATTCAACTCAACATAAGACCTTCCAAATTCAGTTCCAATTTGGTAAGATTTCTACTTCTTTCAAGTGAATATGGCAAGAGTTCTCTCTCAGGGAAGTAGGCAATGCTATCAGATACTGCATCACACCGACTTTACAAAGCAACAGACAGTTATTAACTACACCAGAATATCTGTCAACATTGATTTGGAGCAGTTACTAGACTAAATTCTGCTGGATACTGGAGAAATCAGTGGGTACAGGCGTACAGCCAATGGAATATGAGAATATTCCCTTTTCAATCCAAATTTGCAATCATATGTATTATGGATATCTAGCTTGTGTTTGTCCCACCCTGTATGACCAGGATCAGAATATACCAGATCAATAGAAAAATAACATTAAAAGGGGAAAGCCAGGAGAATCAAGTACCAATTTAGGAAAAAGCCATCTGATTACCATAAAGGCTTAGGAAGGGTATGAATTGATTGTGGCTACACTAGAAAAAGGCAAGCGAACAAGTAAACCAGCCAAACGAATCAGCACTTATAGTCCCTTGGAGTCACTCAACCATTCTGGGATCGACTAAAAAGAAGGTAGGCAAAGCTGCCAGGAGCAAATCACAAATCCTTTTTAAGCCCCAACTTCACAGGAGGATAAGCAGATGATATACATCAACATAAACTAGCCAAAAAAACTTGAAGAAGGCACTCAAAGTAAGAAGCATGGGAAGAGACCAAATCAGGTAATCTGTCAAATTCGCCAACAGATCAGGCACTTTTCACATCAGTAGCAGACTATTGTAATCTAGCATACAAACTTAGGGAAATGAAAAGCCAAAACCTTCGTATTTCTGTCGAAAAAAAATGCCAAATAAAAGAAGAAAATCCACATAAGAAAGCTGTCAGTGTTCCTATCAAGGGAAGAACTTGGAGGATTTAAAGGAACAGATCAAAGCTGGGTAGTATTGATGTGAGTTTTATACCCTTACAACACAGGATAGAACACTCAATGTTTCAGGATGAAACACCGAATATTGAATCCTCTCTTGAATAAAGACTGCTAAAGATTGCAGTGAAATCTGACCAAAAGCTGAAACGTTTAGACTTCAATCCACTATCTGAATTGTAACTGTTGTGCTATAGATTGTATGGCACTGTGGCACACTTTTATACATGTTGGAATCAGCACAGTATTGGTGCGAAGGAGTGATGGCAAAATTTATGTCAACTGGCGAACCTGAAATCGTAGTGCTGGCCCAAGCTGGATAGCTGATGAATTTGGAACTGGATTGTTGAAGTTTGGAACTGTTATCATTTACATAGGATAAAACTTGGTTCTGCACGATAGGCAAATTATTGCCTTTTGATGTTTTATTTATTGCATCTTTAATAGCTTTTCTTGGTGGTAGGAGCAATGGGACGTGGTGGTTTATTTCATGTTTCTCGATTGCTGCTTTACTTTTCCATGTTAAATATTGGCACTGATTGGTTGCTTCTTACTCTTATGGTTTGAGTTCCAGGGTTATTGTGTAATTTAATCAGTGAATTTTCATTTATGGTGACTCAATGCAACCCTTGTAATAATATCTTCCAGATGTTTGAATTGATAATTTAAAATGCTCATGCTACTTTCTTCCCTCACATGGCATTGCAAAGCATGATGTTGTCCATAAGTGATTCTTAGGTCTTTGGGCTTATTAATGTGCTATAATTTTCCCTTAGTCACAGTAATTCATGTGTTTATTTCAATTCAAATTCGATGTTTACCGTTCCAGGATTGACAATTTCCACCTAGTCATATAAAATTTGTGTTCTATATATTTAACAGTTGTAGTGGAATCTAGTCATTTCAAAGGTAGTGCATTTTTTCCTTTCTTCTTTCTTCCTCTCTTCATCGGGTCTCATGCTTCCGAAGGCATACAAGAACCAACTTGGACGAGATATACACTGGCATATGGTATTCACCTTTGACGGGAAGACTAACTATTTGTGTTATGTTCTATTATCAGTAAAAGATTCTTTGAAGTGGGTGAAGGTGAATGAAAGAAAGACCCTTCAGGATGTTCTCAAACGACAAGACCATGTTCTTCCTGGTATTCCAGGTATGCTATAACTCAATGATATAGGAGCACATTTTATTGAAAATTCTTTCTTTTTACAACTAAAGATTATTTTTTTTTCCTCTTTTGGGAGCAGTTTTTTATGTGGTGTCACGTCAATCAAGCTTTTATGAAAAATTTGTCTCGGGGAGTTGGTCTCCTCCATAGCAGTGTTCCACATTTCCTGTCTTCTTGAAGCTCTTTTGATTGGAGCCCCTGGTGAAAGTTCTCTACTTGAATGCTACAAGGAAGAATCAAAATCACCTTTGGGATAATGAAGTTTGCTTGCAGCAACTGGCCTTGGGCTAAGCAAAGTACAAGGATGAATTGTTAAACTCGTCTGTCTAACAATTTGGATTCATCTTACGAACTACATTCTGAAACTGTAAACAGAATTAAGAATTTAATAGCGAGTGTGTGATAGCTCCACGGGATGGTATCTAAATTGATTATATCTGAATGGCCATAGCATATATCTTAACAAGCACTTAAGATGTGGACTAGGCATAAGTGCAATGCTGTTTGAATTAATGAATTGTACGTCATAAATATTACTGTAGCAGCCATAATAAACATACACCGTGGGGACATATGACATTTTTTGAATAAGTGAATTGTGGACGAATTATCCAGGCATTCTTTAATATGGCATACCATAAATGTGAATGTTAAAGATAATATTTGTTACAGAGTATATAATGAAGCATTCTAAAGATGAAATGGGTAGTCATGTAGTAACAACAAAGCAAGATGATTATTATAAGCATTGTTAGTGCACGGAAAGGTCTAATGTGCTGCAAAAGCTACCCTGTAATCTAAGCACGGAGCTTATGACTCCTTGGAATTTTTCTATGCTTCAACCCATTCTCACAAGCCTAAATTCAACTAGAACCTATGTATAACCTTGGGGCTTTGCATTTCAAGGATTTCATTCCACCTCTAGCTCTATGTTTATCATTTTGAATCCCTTTATAATGCACGTGTCATTTAAGAAGAAAAGCATAAGTTAATATGTTTGAACTTATTTCAAATATATTTTTAATGGTGTTTATTTTTTAAAATATATATTTAATGTTTTTAAAATAATTGTAATATTTTTCTAATACTTAAGTATTTATATATTGTTTACTTTGACGATAGAGAGTGTAAAGTGTGGGTGGTTAATTGGGCAATAACACCCGGTTCATGTGCCAACGTCCTCAAAGGACGAAAATCATTTATTTCTGTGGCAGTGAAGGTTATTATATAGCGTGTCGAGGGCGAATTTTAAACATTTTTGTAAAGTGGTTTTGTGGAACCAAGCTCTGGTTTATCTTCTGTGGGCAGGAAGCTATCGTGAATTATGGAGCTGAGGTTTACTTCAACACTAAGCGTCAATAAAAAGGGATTCTGGGGCCAGTGGAGGACCGCAGGGTGCGGTTATTGATTAAATGCCCCTCAAAGGAGATAATTGAGGCCTTTTAACTGACCTTGGGGCCGCTTTTCCATGCGGCGAATCACCGATGGAAGCTCCAAGTTGACATTGCGGCCATGATCATGGCTTGGGGACTAGAGTTGGGCGAACATGAGCGGGTGGTTGAGCGAGTGATGAAAACCCTGTTTGTAGCCGACTTAATTGCCAATGTTGACAATCTATTGGAATGGGCTCACCCAGGTTGGGCCTTTGATTACAGTGAGTGTTATGAAGATGAAGAGGAAGGGATAGCTCTGGGCATTATCCCTATCCTGAGATGGCCGAAGATGGTGGATAGAGAAAACTACTTGCGTGACAGAAAGACGGGTTGGGAGAATTTGAAGGCAGGCATTGGAAATTACCTTGCAAACTGCAAGGTCCCAGCGGTGCCTGCAATATTTCCAAAGAAAAGGACTTTCAGGGTCCGGAAAATTAAGGTGGTGTTGAATTTCAGAGTTTAAAGTGGGAACTATGATGGTTTCAGAAGGTTTTTTGGAATGTTTTTAGCTGAGTGTAGATTTTTCTAGGATATAACGAAGCGGAAGGAAGCTTGCCAAAGTTGGGATTTTTGTTTGATTTTGTGCTTCTACTCCGAACAAACAATGGAAGGAAGATGACATAAGGATGAAGCTTACCGTTTTACTACCCAGCTGTCGAATTGCCAAGGATGGCGTGGTTGTGTCTCCCAGCGAAGATCTGGTGTTTTTGAAGAAGGATGGCCGAAGGATTGCAATGGCAAACTAGTTAATAGATGGTTTCTGGTTTAGGCATATGTCACGTTTTGTCTGCAGATTGTAAAGTGACGTGTGTGGGGTTTAGGGCCTTATTTGGGAATGTTTTTAATGTAATGGGTTATGTTTTATGAAGCTGATTATAGCTTTTCACATGTAATTCTCTTTATATTAATAAAATAAATATTATTATTGACAAAAAAAAAGTATTTATATATTTTATTATAATTTTATGTCGAATATTTTAGCTAATAAGGAGTTGAGATTAATTGGTTAAAAGCTTTGGGTTTTCATTTTGGAGACCCAAGTTCAAATCTCCATATGGCCTTATGTGATATTCTATGTTGTGACTCTTGGTCTTCTTAGTTGGCTTATGGTTTCTAGTGTGTTTGCTCGAGAGGAGCTGATATTTGTAAACAATCTCTAATATATATATATTTTAACTAATATAGATATCTTAAATACATTTAAATCCAAATATTTTGGGTTGTTACATTTACTTAAGAATACTTTTATTTTACTTTAGAATTATTCAGAAATTACTTTACATTGTTTACTAGAGTTTATATTAATGAAAAGCTAATTTATTCTATTTATATATTCAAAAATATTTATTATCTTTTAAAAATTTACTTATATTACTTAAGAAATTATTTAAAGTTGTTTTATTTACTTAATAATTTTATTTTGTAATAATGTACATAATCTTAAGTCTCTTAGGATGATATGACTCAAAATGAGATGACTCTAACAATTGACATGTCATATCATTTGAGAATGAGTAAAGATGATTGAAATGTCTACAACCATTAGTTCCATTTTTGCTGGTTTATTTTGGTTATGGCGTGAAATTGCTGTGTTGGGTTTTGCCTCTCTCTCTCTCTCTCTCTCTCGACAAACTTTGCGTATTTTTTCTTGTTGACAACATGGATACAAGTTTAAAGATAGCTTGGGCTCCTATTGTAACATTATATTGAATAATTGTAAGTTCCTCTATTATTGTGACAACAGATTGTTGAGTAAATGTACATTCCACATTAACATCTTTAGAAGTATCTAATGGGGTTCACAATTTATCAATGTACTTGATTAAATGTTTTCATGTCTTCTTAACATTTTACATAAAAAATGTTTCTTTAGGTACACCACTTGGAATGAGCATATAAAAGGAGTGAGATAAAAAAAAAAAAAAAGTGAATGAATTGTGTTGATTGAAAAAATTTACAATCTAATTTGTAGTTATTATTATATACAAAATTATTATGTATTATGTACATTGTTATACCTTAGACTTTCTACTTCCCATCAAAGTCTATTTTGAGCTTGAAAAATGTAATAGTTTTAATATATGTTTATAACAAAAAACTAACATAATACGATTTACAAGTATTTTTATACAATATTTTTGTGTAATGTAAATTATTATACTTTTTACTTCCTATCAAAGCTCATTTTAGGTTTGAAAAGCGTAATAAGATTTAAGCAACAATAACTCAGATTTGAACTTCATCCTCATTTTAGGTTTGAAAAGCGTAATAGGATTTAAGCAACAATCAGTCAGATTTGGACTTTTTCTATCATTATATATGAAAGATTAATCATTTCAACACGAATGGTATTTCATTTTTCAATGGTGACTACATTTGCTGCAATAAAATTATGTCCCTACTTTTTAGGAATGATTAACATTTCTTTCTATAGTGCAAATATCATTCAAATCTTAAAGAGCTGTTGAGAATATTTAATTTCTCACATATGTTGGCATGTTCAAGTATAGAACTTCCTACATTAGCATATTATACTAAAATTGTAGTTTAAGAAAATTAGTATTATATCTTTTATTTTGTATAATACATATTCATTTTTTAAAATAATATTGTAGTTATATTTATAATTATATATTATATTCTATAATAGAAATTGATTAAATATAAATATTAAACAAAACACAATTAATGTAAAGTATTTTTTAAGATAGTACACATTGAAGTACATCTAATATAATCACATATAGTATTATACACAGTTTGAATGGTCATCGAATGATGTAAAGTTAAACAACCTTCCTTTTATAGATTGTAGTTTCTAGTGTAAGAGGAACATGAATAAATTCAAGAATTCCCTCCAATGGATTGGGGTGGTTGTTGAGTTTGGAAATGGATGTTAAATAGTTGCCAAAACGATAAAAATGCACACAGATTTCAAAGTCAAAACAAGGCTTCATAAATATCTTTGCCATTTCCATTGGTTGCCTAGTGGCTCCAACTCTCTCAAAATTTAGATTCCATGCGGTGAGGGCTTGCAGGTGAGTGAAAAGATTCCAAAATGTGTTTAGTCCATGATGGCAATGGTCTCTTCTATGACATGCTACAAATACTAGAAAAGTTATATGAAAAAAACATTTCTACCCCTTTTTTTTTATAGCAATCATGGTGCATCCCTACCCTTTGGCATTGAAGTTTTATGTGTTTCATAATGAAACACCTCATCTCCTTAGGATGAATTATGAGTACATCTTGTTAAGTGTATATGTGTTACAATTAAGGGTATAAGGTTGAGGGGAAAGGGTGTGTGTTTGTGTGCGCGCGCGTGTGCATGTACACACACACACACACACACACACACACAAACCACGTACATGTTATGCTTAAATATAAAAACACATGTCACACTTAATAAAAATGCATGTTTTTTTTAATTCAAATAAAATGTATGTGTTTTGGCTTGTACTTAAGCTTGGATGACAATGCTTAGGCAAGGGAGATTCATTTGCCTCATTTTGATGTGATTTTTTCTTCCATTCTTGTTTCTCAACTTGTTCGTATTAGGTTTACACATATATCAATTCTTAGTAAAATTACCACCATAATTTTGCACGTCTATTGAGCTGTCTAACCATATATATATATATATATATATATATATATAGGAACTATATTAACATGTTTATTTATAATTCTCGTACCAATGTTTTCATAGTTATTATAGACATAAATTTTTTTTAAAATTAATTTTTGACCTAATAATTCAAAATTAAAATAAAATTATATAATATTGTTCTACACTTCATTCTTTACACAATAAATGTTTTCTTTGCTTTTTCAATTATTTTTGAGTAAGTCAGGTGATGTGCACACTCAGTGATACAATTTTAAGGATGTATCCATTTTGAAAAATTATAAAAAATACTAAACAAAAAACTACAAAAAAAAAAACTTCTAGTGCTCACTCTTAACTATATTCCTATAATGGGTTTTTTTTTTTGATAGGTAATGGGCCGAAGCCTAGATTAATTATTATTATTTGTTTCAAGATTAATTATTATTACGTGTTAAGCACGAGTAAACTCAAACCCAAGACCTCCCAGATGAGAGACTCACAATTTAACCATTGTGTTGTAGGCTCTTGCCTTCCTATAATGGATTTTTTTATAACATAAATGCAAATGAAAAAAATGGGGGTCACACACCAAGCACCATATTATGTTTTACTGAAAAAAATAGCAACACTTTTACATGCACAAAACAAATTATCCTCTTAATCTTATCTATTTTTGAAAAACTTTAGTAGTTTAGGAACTAGATTCAGAGTAATACAATTTTTGTTGTTTTGGAATCTTTAGATTTTGAGTGCATTACTCTCAAATTACTCCAAGTTTAGGTTTTGCTGATTTCAGAAAGAAAGCAACCACTTAAGAATCCTTTTTTGTATACCATTTTGGTGCACATACCCACAAACAAGAGGTGTTTGGTAAATATCTATCCTAATGAGGGAAATCTAAAAGATATACATGCTCTTTATTGTAAATAATCATTGAAATATTTTGAAGAGGTGGATTTGAACTCTATAATAGCGAATTGAAGATCTAGAATATTCCCCAATGTAGATACAAAGTCAATTTATACCAATCAAATGGACTGATCATCCCATGAAGATGTTTCCATACAAGATGGGCCAATAGAAATCTTAATATCATCCACATGATTTATATCAAAGGAAATACCACGATAAGATGAAGATTCAAATTTCCTATCCAACTACTAGATGATGCTCCAAGTAGTGAAATAATACTTAGTGTGCTCTATGTGATGTATACTATCATTATAAACAACAAGACATATTGGTCCACAAACCATTGCATTTTTGTTAAACCATACTTTCTTCTATGAACATAACCAATTGAATTAGGAACAAGTCCAAGGGAATAAGGAAATAGATCTTTCTCGTGGCAATGATTCTTAATCCCTTGTTTCTAGGATAAGTAGTTCTCTAAAGTTAATTTGATGAAAAATGATAGAATTCAATACTAAAGTCCACAGTGAAAAACCTCCAAAAAGTGAAACTCAATCTTAGTTCATGATTACAAAATATTTTATATATAAGCCCCCTAGGAGTCATACATTAATTTATAACTTTATACATTGAGTCTTGCGCATTAACAAACCCCTAAATTATTCAAATTTAATATTCATAGTTACAAAATGAACCACAACTAGTACAATGTTTGGCACTTTATGTTAGTGTAATTATAAGGAAAGGTTCTAGATTTAATCATAATTTATATGGGTCAAAAGTAGCCAAGATGATTAAGTTATTTTTCTTCATTCTTATATAATATAAAATAAGTGCACTATTGTGTAGAGATCATAAAATTACCAACTCAAAAAATAACACCCATAAAGGAGCTGATTTGTGAAATTTACCAATAATTAACGTTCCCAAAAAGTAAGACTAAGTAACATAATCTGTGAGAAAGCCAAAATTATGGAAAAGATAGTGTCCAATGAAAAAATTGACACCAAGTTGTCAACTACATGAAATCTACTCTAAATAGAAAAGTACACTTAGGTATGAATCCAAATGACCAAGTTATGGTGTTTCAAAGCTAGAATTCAAAAATATATTACACACAAGTACAAAAGGTATAAAATGGTACATTAATACAAATAAATATTGGTAGGGAAAAATTCAAAACTTTTCTAGACGACAAACTTGATTTTTTTTTTAATATGGGAAATGTTGGTTTCTAGGATTTTTAAATGCAATGGAAAGGTCTATTTGGATTCAAAATGTCTCAACAAAGAGCAAAATTCATGATCTAAGCTTCAAATCCCATTTAATATTGTCATATGATCTCTAAATTTGGTGACATGAAAAACTTTTCTAACTTTCTCGAGTCTCACAAACACATTGGGACGATTGAAAATAACTCCAATGTAACCAAAAGAAATAAAATTACCTATTTAAAAGAACACATATAAAACCCTAGAGTTTGAAAACTTATGTTAAAACTTTTATATTTCTCTAGATCATTTAAAGATGTAAGAGAAACACACACTATGCTTTCAAGAACCTTTCATGCAAAGCTTATTAGCGCATTGTTTCTCTTAAATTTTAAAACTATAAAAATATCCTAGTACTAGTTTCTTTGATATTGTTTTATAATTTGCACAAAAACTACAACCTAAAGTCTAGTGTATTGAATAGAGTTATTGAAACTATAAATTGGAATAATAGTAAAATAAAAATACCAAAATAAAGTTAGTCTCCAAGAGAAATTCACAAGTTTAGAATAACCTTATTTGATGTCAAACAAGAAAGAAAGACATATAAATATATAGTCTTATAATTTCTAGATAGGACGAGGATGAGGATAAGGCATAAAACCAAAATTAAAGGATTTGTTATTTGAGTTTTCAAAACTATGAGGATGAAGAAAAAATGATTTCAATAAATGCAACTCATTACTCCATCCTACCTAAGTAATTGAAGCCAATGTGATCAATATGTCACATCCTTGTTAGTGCATTCATAGTAGATGCTGGCAAAAACAAATAAAATAAAGAAAATAATACCATTAACACAAAATTAAGGAGGCATGGACCACGATATGGGCTCATTGTGTGGGCATTAATGATATATAAAAATAGGACCATGGTGTAGACAAGGGCACCCCTCATGCCATTATGCAATGTTTTAATGGGAGAGAAACTAGAGAGGAAAGATGGATGGATAAGAACAAAGGAAAATGCAAGTAGAAGGGAGTAGAACACACATGGGAGAAGAAAATAAAGTTCGGGGAGATGGAATGTAGGAAAGTGGCATAAAAAATTGCATAGAGAAAATAATTATTGCATGAAGAGAAGAGATAGAGTGATTGGAGGGGGAACAATTTGGAGGAAAGACATAGAATGGTAAGAAAAACTTGAGGTTAACATTATAATGAAAGACTAAATTAAAGACACCACATAAGTTTAGTGGATACACATAAATATTTTGACCACATGAAAATTGAGACATCATCTCATGGAGTTGGATTTTGCAGCATATAGAAGACATGTGTATGCTCGCTATGCAGTTTCACTATTTCCCCACATTCAAGGAATAGGTTTCCAACCCATTTAGCTCATATTTGCTTATGTTTCTAGCTAGTTCTAAACTTGGAGCTTTGAAAGAGGGAATCAACATCCATAAAGGATTAAAAAGAGAGGTTTTTCTCCAAATAGTGTAGTTGCAACTCATTTTGTAGACACGTGTGCTAAATAAGGAAGTGTAAACAAAACATATGAATTGTTTGACAAAATTCCTAAAAGAAATGTGGTTTAATAGAATGTAATGTGTTGAACACAGTCTGGTGTTAAGGCAAATCAACATTGTTAAAAAATTTAATAATATCATCCTAGATCTAAAATGACTTAGTTAATGTTCAACATATAATAAGAAAAAAATTCTACATACACATGAACACCAGATTTACGTGGAAACCTCGAAACAAGAAAAACCACGGTGAGAAATGAACTCACTATATCCAATAATTTTATTACAACTTTAAGGCCAGAAGCCAAGGAACTCATTATCCTTATCAATTCAAGCACACTGCAAGGGATTACACTTAATATTTAATGAACAAAAATAACTCTGATTCAGAAATTGAATTTCTTGATCATCTGGCTTGAACCTTCAAGTAGCTTCTCAAATATGCCTTGATCACTATATCTTGTCTTCACCTTTTATTTCACTCTCTTCATGTGTATCCTCACACTCTCTTACATTTTCTCATCCATTCCATCAACATATGTAGTGATTTTGTCCATCGAAAAAAATCATTAAGCTCATACACAAAAAGGGCATTATTAATACAAGGTCGACCACCTTCAACCAAAAATACTCATTGTGGTCCACTTTCAAAGGTAGAGGGGATTCAAATGAATACCAAAACTTATTTCTTAAGAAAATTAATTATTACTTGGGGATCACAATCAATTCCAAACCTGAACCCAAGGTAATGTGTGAAAAAACATTAATAATAGGTTACAGGTCGGGCCCAAAAACATTCTCCAATTGATAAAATGTTTTCCAAAGAAAAGAACACCATAGAATTTTTTTTTTTAAGCCTCTTATCATTCCCTTTGATCAAAATCTAGACCAATCCAACACAAATCACATCATTGCAAATAGTTGAGTCGGCCAAAAACTAACACAAACAACAAAATAGTGCAGGTGCCAACAAATCTTCACTTGCACAGAAAACCAACAAAATTTATTTGAACTGACACACTAAAAAAATCATCTGACCTGGTCCACTAAACTACATACCCTAAAAGTCCTCTGCAAAGAAATGCAAATCATTTTCCAAGATTGTTCAACCCATCCTAACAACCAACCTTACTGTCAATCAAACAACATAATCAATCTCTGCAAAATAATTAGTTTGAGAACCTATAAACATGATAGTGTAATATATATAGTAATCAATCGTGAAGTCTAGAGCCGCAAGCCACCATCATTCTATTTAAAATATTCTTTCTAGTGAATTTCATAGCCTTAATAAAAATCTTAATCCTTTTCAAATCTTCTTCATCAATCATGTCCTCTTTTAACAAAACTTCAACAATCATCTTCCTTCTTTTCAAATATTCTTCATCAATCATATCCTCTTTCAAAAAACCTTCAATAGTCAAATAATGATGCCACACCAGAGATGGTTGACGTCAATGACAACACAACTCATAATGCTAACAATCTCCCCTTTTGTCATTGATGGCAACACCAATGACCACTTTATCATTTTTCAATTTCCTTCTCCCCTTTGACATGAAGGATAAATGGCGGACCCATCCTTTAGAATTTAAAATAATTAACCTTTGTTTCTCTCCCCATGTCAGAGAGAATTCCTTTTTTGTAAACCATACTGTAACCATTCACCATCGCTGCTGCCTCTGAGAGCAACCATAACATCAATCTAGTAGACAAAAGATGAGAAAATTTTCTTCCCCTAGAAAGATGCATGCCTCTTATGCATCTAGTTGGAAAATGGAGGGAAAATAACCCCCAATGTTTTCCTAAGATACTCAAAAGTATCCTTATCCAGAGCTTTGGTTAAAAAATCTACAATCTGCTCCTTGGTAGGCACATATTCCAATTTTACTTCCTTGTCAACAACTTTCTCCCTTAAAAAGTGATATCCGATAGAAATATGTTTGGTTCTAGAACACATCACTAGGATCTTATAAATGTTCTGATTAGGTAAAAATAGGTTTTACAAGGACCCGAAACCTTTACAAAATATTAAAGTTCAGCAAGTTTTACAAGGACCCGAAACCTAAAAAGAGTTTAAAATAGATATTCAACAAAGAGCAGATACAACTGTGCCAAGGCACCCAAAAAGGAAAGGAAACAAAAAACAAACTACCGAGCCAAAATTGTCCCATAGAAACATCAATAAAAACATCGACAATAAAAAACCTCTAAGGGACAACAAAAAGGAAATCTACATTCCCTGCACAAGTTCCTCCACTTCGATGACCATAACCTGCATGTTGCTGACCATTTCTTTTAGCTCCATAGTGTCTTTTTCCTCCTTAGGGCTGTTCTTCTTTGTACTAGCTCTGGTGCGCGAGCTCGGGCTAATAACCTCCTTAATCTCTCTGCAATCCTTATCCTTGTTATCCTTGTCCAGTTTTTCCATCAATATCTGCGCGTGGCCATAGTAAGATTTGAGACTCATCAAACATTGCTCCCTGATTTTTTTAACCGCAACTTCCAATCTCTCCTCCTTTGTAGTCAGATTCGTGATCTGCACAACACTGTCATCTTTCTCAGCCCTATCTTGGATATCTTTGATTTGTTTCTCCATTATCCCCACTTTATTAACAAACTCCACATGGCCTTCTGAGTTCCCTACAACTTCTTTCATTTCATCCAGACATACAGCCACCGGTTTTTCCCCAATTCCCATACTGTTGAGAATATTAATCTCTGCCTTCATAATATCAACTTGTTTTTCCAAATTATCATTATCATCAATCAAATTGCTTACCAGACCAGTGAAACCCGCAATGCAATCTTTGTTGTCTGTAGGCACTTGATGCTCCCTCGTGTCCACATTGTCATGGTTGTCATAATCCTTTTGCCCAGAATCTTTATTAGTCCTTGTGTCCTTATCATCCTTCATATTTCCTCCCCCCTGCTTATTTTCTTCAATTTTCTCCCTAAGACTTTTGTCTTCAATGTCCTCACCTTTTCTCTCCTCCCTATTTTCCCCTCTGTCCTCTTCCTCTCGATTCTCCTCTGTATTTTCCTACACTTCTTCCTCATCTGAGGTTAAATCAATTCTCCTCTTACTAGAACTCTTACAAGTAATTTTAGCTTTCTCCTGGCCATCCCCACGTTTTCTTTTCTTTATCTCCTCCTTTTTCACCTCCTCAGTTTCACTCTCTGTTTCCGACTCATCAATTTGAGTCTTCTTCTTTGTCATCTTTTTACCCTTTTTCTTTCTGCTTCCCTCCACAATATCCTCTTCACTATCCTTCTCCATTTCTGAACCTTCAGAATAGGGCTTCTTTTGGTTTTTCCTTACTGAAGCACCCTTTCTGTAAGATTTAGGGGTTTTAAACCCTTTGGACTCCTCTTCACTATCGGTTTCTTCCCTGTACATACTATCATCTTCGTCCCCTTCTGTCTTTTCTTCATCCTTCAAAATCTTCTTCCCCAAAGGCCTTTCCAATTTCTTAGTTTTCAACACCTCATATATGAGCAACATAAGCCCTTGGTGGGATGCATGATCCCCCTTCGGATCTTTCTATAAACTAGTAATGGTAGCATCTAACGAGCTAAGTAGATAGTATGGTAAACTGACTTTAACCTTGTGCCTAAAATGGTTTAATAACATGAAATGGTGTCCATACGCCCTCATGAACCTACCATCAAGAGTAACATAACTGATGATCACAAAAAGGACATACCTCCAAGGTCTGGAAATTCACTTCGTATTGTGGTAGGAAGCATCAATCTTGACCAGTCTCGCCTTTTCCTTCTCATTATCTGGGAAAGTCTCCCAGGCTTTATCCAAGATAAGCCTATCTCGATAAAACTTAATACCATCCATTTCCATGCCCGTAGCTTCGACAATGACCTCCTCCGTAACCTCCATATACTGATCACAAACAAAGACTTTGCCCTCTTTCTGGGTTTTCATGAATATCCTAGTGATAGAAGGATTCCAGCCATGGAGCCGTTCCAAAAAAATAGCCAGTCCACCCTCTTTCACAATCTTCCATACTCTGTTATGTTTTTTCTAGTTGTTACAGTTGATAGGCTCAACCATTTTCTTATTTCCGCCCATTTTCTTCCTCTGGTTGCAACAAATTTTTCTGTTTTGACTATTGATAATGCCAGAATGAGTTTTACGCAAAACCAAAAAGACCCAGAAAGCGTGCCAAGTTCAACTCGCAATCATAATAGGGTACTTCCACCTTCGAAGGCAATAAAGACACATCACCTTCGTATTAATGATTTTAAAAAAACTTACCATTTACAATTATTTTGCTGACGACTCCTCAATCGATCACTTTCAAGAAATAATTTTGATTGAATAGGCACATCATTTCCATCATTCCACTGTGCCACCTCATCACTCTTACAAGCTGTATTAGCCGCCTAGTCAACAACTCCATTTGTCTCCCAAAAATTATGTGTGATAACACAATTTTCAAAAGAGCGAATAATGTCTTTGGATTTTTGAATGATATTGTAAATAGTCCATGAAGTGGGAGTGTCATTATTTAAACACTTGACTATGTTGAGAGAATCCCCCTCTAACCAAACTTTAGTGCTACCTTTCTCTTTTGCTAAAATAAGACCCCGAAGAGCTGCACAAGCTTCTGCAAGATGATTCGTTTGAATACCAATGTGAATGGATTTTATACCTGTACATACACCATTTTCATCTCAGATGACAATGCCACACCCTGCCACCCCCGGATTGCCCTTAGAGGCACCATCAAAATTGATTTTATGCTAGCCTTTATGGGGGCAATGCCATCTAGCATCCTCCCTTTTTGCCTTTTTATCCTTTTTTTTGGTATTGCCTTTGATTTTCCAATTTTTGAACATGGTAATATCATTCTCCTGTAGAGGCTCCAACACTCTATCCTGTATCATAAGATTTTCTTTTATGGCTCTCTTAATTTGAAAGAAAGCATCCTTCTCACTTGTCATTTTATCCTTGAACACTCTATCATTTCTTTCTCTCCAGACCCCCCAACAAACATGAGGAAGCACAAAATTCTAGATCTTAACAACAGTGTCATTCTTTGAAGGATAGATCCAAGATTTAAAAAGACTCTCCAAATTAGCAGGAAAAACCCACTCAATATTAAGGACCTGGAAAAAAAAATCCCAAATCTTTCTAACAAAGGGACAGTGGATGATGATATGTTCCACACTTTCCTCCTCTTGCTTGCATAGGTAGCACCTGTTAACAATAGTCATGCCTCTTTTTATGAGATTGTCAGTAGTCAAAATTTTATTTTGCATCATTATCCAGAAAAACACATTAATTTTAGGAATGAGGTTTTTATCCCAGGCTTTCACCCAAAAAGGCTCAATAAGGTCCTCAAACTCCAAATGGTATAGAGATGAGACAATTAAGTTACCATCAGTGCTATGTTTCCATATAATCCTATCCTCTTCCTCAATAAGATTGATTGAGATGAGAATTTTGTTAAGATGTCCCAACCTAATCAATGACAGATAAATCTTTCCAGTGATCCCTTTCCCAGTAGTCTTCCACTTTCCTTCCAAAAATGAGATTGAATTGATTCTCAAAGATACCCCATTCAGGGTACTCCTTGAGGGGAGAATGAAGAAGCCACTCATCTTCCCAAAAAAGAACCTTGCTCCCATTTCCCACTTTCCATTTAATTCCTTTTTTGATTCTGTATTTGTTTTTCATAACATTTTTCCATATGAAAGAACCAACACCCTCCATGTCCTCATTCAGAAAGGCATCAAGATTAGGCTGATCCTTATTATACTTATTATCCCATATTAAGGTCCATTCTCCTTTTGAGTTATAATATATCCATATTAATTTAGTAAGGATGTGCTCATTCAAGTTCTTAATTCTTCTTAGCCCCAAGCCACCTTTTTTAATTGGACGACAAACTTTGTCCCAGGCTATAAGCGCTATCCTTTTCTTTTTTTCCATCCCTGTCCACAAAAAATGTTTTTGAATTTTTTCAATAGCTTCACCAAAATTTTTGGGGATTCTAAAAATGCTCAAAGCATAAAGAGGGAGGCCTTGGAGGGTAGCTCTACGAATCTAGATTTTACCCGCTTGACTTAACAACATCCCTTTCCATCCAACAAGTTTACTGTGAAATTTGTCCACTAAGGAGCTCCAGAAAGTATCAGGAGGTTCCAAACAGAGAGGGAGGCCAAGATAGGTTCCAGGCATAGTCCCTAGATCACAACCTAAAATCCTTATAATTCTCATCTTTCTTCTGTTAGGGACATTGAAGAGAAACACTGAACTCTTTCCCCAATTTATAATCTGGCCAGATTGTGTCCCATAATTAGTCAGAGCTTTCTTAATATTGCTAGCATTTTTAACTGAGGCTTCTCCCATAATAACCAAGTCATCAACAAACTGCTGATGAGAGCAAACTTGGTTATCCGAAGATGGGTTTAACCCTTTAATGTCTCCTTTCCTCACTTGATTCTCCATATACCTTCCCAGGCATTTAGACATAAGGATGAAGAGGACAGGGGACAGGGGATCCCCCTGCCTTAACCCCTTGGAAGATTTAAAGAATGAAGTAGGAGACCCATTGACCAGAACTGAAAAGGTAGCAGAAGAAATAAGCTGGAAAATGAGATCAATACATTTTTTGTTAAATCCAAAAGCCTTCAGGACTTGCACAAGAAACTCCCAGTCCACTCTGTCATAAGCTTTAGACATATCCAGTTTCAGAAGAAGACCGTCCTTCTTAGACATCACAAGAGATTGAACATTTTCATGAATAGTAATGATAGAGTCCATGATTTGTCTCCCAGGCACGAACCCATTTTGTTGCCAAGAGATCAAAGGAGGGAGAATCACCAAAATCCTAGTAGTCAGAACCTGAGAAATAATTTTGTAAACAGAGTTGCACAAACTGATAGGTCTAAACTGATCCATCTTATCAGCTCCCCATTTCTTAGGGATAAGGGCTATAAAGGTACCATTCAACTCCTTCAGAAGTTTTCTAGTTCCAAAACTCTCTTTTACCGCATTGGTCACCTCCTTTTCAATAATATTCCATAAGGATTGGAAAAATAACATAGGAAAACCATCCGGTTCAGGGGATTTTTCTCCCTCAAAGGAGAAGACAGCCTTTCTAATCTCAGAGTTGGAAGGGATAGCATTGAACCTGACATTCTGATTTTCATTAAGAATGGTATTGGTATGCACTTAAGAAACTCCCTTTGTTCATCATTGTCCAGCTCTCTGTCCATTTGCAACAGTCTTTGGAATTTTTTTTTTGTCTCCAATCTGATAGCCTCCTCATCATTAGAAATAGTTTCACTAATGTTGAGCTTAGAGATCCTATTTTCCATTCTATGTTTTAGAGTAGTCATAAAGAAATATTTAGTATTTCTATCTCCGTCCTTGAAGAACATCTTTCTCGATCTTTGTCTCCAAAATGTTTCTTCTTTTGCGATAATGTCATGCATCTCGACCAGCTTCCCATTCTCTTGTTCTCTTGATATATAAGCATACCCATCCTTTTGGATGCTGTCCTAGATTTCCTTAACCTCTAAACTGACACTAGCCTTAGTATTGAATATGTTTCCAAAAGTCTCTTTGTTCCAAGCTTTGATTTTATCCTTGACATTTTTAAGTTTTTTAGCCAAGATGAACATAACAGTACCCTTAATATTTATCTTCCACCATTCATCAATCCTTTGTTCAAGTTGTGGATGTAGAGTCCACATTTTCTCAAATCTGAATGAAAAGTTTCTTTTCTTATCAATTGGGTCCGCCAGAAAGGTTATGGGATTATGATCCGATCCCACCCTTATATGAGCCGATAAAGAACAGTAATAATGAGTGAACCATTCATTAGTAATGAGAGCCCTATCCATCCTAACTTGAATAAGGTCTTTTCCATTTCTTTTATTAGTCTAGGTATAGTCAATTCCCTATAAATCAATATCATGAAGAAAATGACAGTCAACAAAATTCATAAGATCCATCCTGCTGTCCAGGTAAGATTGGCTTCCTCCAATTTTTTCCTTTTCTCTTAGGATCTTATAAATGTTAATGGTACTAGTGTTATCACATATTATTAGAAATTCCTCATCATAGAAAACCTATAGATCCTTAAGAGTCTATTTCATCCATATGATTTGAATACAACAAGATGCTGCTGCAATGCATTCTTCTTCAATTATGGTTAGAGAGACTAAATCTTCTTTTTTAACAAGCCCATATCCTGAGTAGAATACTCCACTAATGGTTCTCTTATTATTTGCACATCCTACACAATCAACATCTGTAAAAACTTTCAGTGAAAAACCATCATCCTTCATGTACAAAAATCCAAAGTTTGAAGCATCTTTCAATTATTTTAATATCCCTTTTACTACTACCTCATGAGCTTGTCTCGAACTCACTTGATACCTCTTAGAAAAATAGACAATATGCATAATCCAACCTAGAAGCAATCATATATAGTAATCCATCAAGTAAAGACATTTCAAACTCCTGAATTTCTTTAGGAAACTTCTTGCAAGCATTGTCATCACCTCTGAATATAATATCATCAACACATACTATTACTACCAACAACTTATTATTTCCAATTTAAGATAGAGATTACTTTTTGCGGTACCTTTGTTGAAGCATTGCAACAAATATTTATGCAACTTGACATATTAGACCCTAGGAGCTTGTTTGAGACCATACACAGATTTATTAAGATTGCAGACCATGTTCAAATCTTCTAGTAGTTTAGTGTAGACCTATTCCTCAACTACTTGTCTAAAAAATGTAGACTTATCATCCATTTGATATGTAGAAGTGAAAAACATCTAAATGACTTCCATCCTAGCAACTGAAGAAAATGTTTCTTCAAAATATATGGTGCAGGAGCACCTAGGCTAATCCCTAGTTCCAATTTGGATGTGTCTTGTACTGACCTTAGCCAATTCAGTAGTGTTTATGTTAGGCCTTAGAAGGTCTTGTTGGTTAGTGACAAGATGGATTAGACTAGGATCAATCCATTCTTATAGTTTTGCTTTTTTTAGTGTTTAGTACTTTTGTTAGTGTTTTGTACTTAGCAATTTTTGGTGATCTGTTTTAGACAAGATGCAAAAGTTGTCAAAATGTTGTCATGACAACATTTGCAACTTTGCAAAGTTGCATGACAACATTTGTCAATATTGGATTCCCTTCAAAGTTGAGGATGGGTAGTTATGGTAACTGCCTAAAAATATGGAAAAATGATATTAAGCCACGATGAGGCCCATTTCCCAAGCATAGAGGATGTGATGTAAGTTTTTGAATTTGCTAAGAAAGCTCTGTTTATTGGTTTTTGTTCACAATCGAATACTTTTGTGTATGAGAGTTAGTAGATGGATTGAATAGAAATATCTTGTGTTTCATTCATGCAGTAGGGATAGTTTTAAGCATCTTTTATTTAGATTTGAAGTTTCTATGAGTTCATTTGATTAGTCTTGTAAATTGTTTGGTAAGTTGTATAGTTGCTGGTGTTGACAGGGCAGATTTGAGCAAAATGGCTCCCCCATAGAGTCCAACTGTGCATTTCATCATGGTCTAGATGAATATGGTAGGGGAGCCTTTGTATAGTGTAAATATGAGTGTAGGAGTCTAGAGGAGCAAGTTAGCTATTTTTAATGGCAAGCCCTAGGCGAGTCCTACGCACCCGATTAGGTGTTTTCCAGAGAACTAATGGTGTTTGATTGCAGGGGAATGATTGGGAGAATGAAACCAAGTATGTTTTTTTAATCACAAAGGTCCTATAGACACCTCCTAGCAAGATTAGGCATTTTATAATCCATTAAGATATATTTCTAAGTAGAAATCACAAGACTACACTAGAATAGCCTAATTAGCCCTATTAGCCCTTAATTATAGGAATCCACTGTACGAAGACCCTAGAGCCCTAAGACCTACAAAATTTTTAATTTCTTGGAAAAGGGTGTCAGAATATCCACTTTGTTTTTGGGGTTATTTGGGAAAGTTGTGAAAGAAGTGTAAAAACTAGCTGATTAGGGCTAATTGACCTATTAAGCCTAAAAGACCAAATTCACTGCTTTTCTTGAGATCGTTTGAGAAAGTATTGATGCCCTATCCAAATGGGATAAAGTTGATCTGAATTATGAATCAGATTACAATACATGGTGTGATACCTGCGGTATTGTCAATTTCAATATAAAAAACCAGAAGACTAACAACATAATTGCAAGCCAAAAAGTGATCTATTCTATTCAAAATTTGAGTTTATACAAATATGATGGATCCCAAGGGTCACTAGTATACCTTGGAAATGAAATGAAGAGTCACCATAATGTTTATTACAAATAAACTTATTAAAACTACCAAAAATTTCATAAAACTATATAAAAATTTAGGCCTACTTGGAGAAGGCATAACTTTCTAGTCCTAGGTCTGATTTGCGAACCGTTTACTTCGTTGGAAAGATAATAAAAATTTGTAGACCCCAATTTGGGAAGTAAAAAATACTAAAAAAATTACCGTTTACTGAGACATACAAAATACTGAAAAAATTAGATTTCAGTATTTCCCAATTCCATCTTCATCACAAGTGGAGTGGAGGAAGTTTCCCAAACATGAATTACACCCCCTGCAACACTTATGATGAAGAGGAGTTGAGAATGCATTTGGAGTCTTCCAAGAAGGAGTAAAGGATTGAAGTGAACTTTTTTGATAGTGATGACATTATTTTTCCATTAGTATGCAAAGAATATCTTCGGTAAATATACATTGAAAGATAAGACAAGAGAAAACCGAAAATACATATATCAGAGATCACCAAAAATTGCTAAGTACAAAGAAAACCAATGACACAATTTTGTGTGTAAACCAAAAATGCAAAGTGAAAAGAATAAAGAGGAACTCGACAGTGGAACCCGACGAGAAGGACAAAGTGCAACCCAAGAGAACGGTCAAAGTGCAACCCGAGACAGTTCAAGAAAGGAACACCGAGAGACAGTCTAACTGACTTCAGATCATAACCGATCGATAAAAAATGAAAGTCAGTTGAAGCCTGCAAAAAGTGGATCTAACTTCCACGTCAGATAAAACAGTCTTATTCTATTTATAGAGTCTTGATTTGTTTTAAAAACCGTTATTTTAGGGACAAGAAACATTATTAAGTCATCTACGCCTTCTTTTGACATGAATTTACGATCACAAAAGGTTGGGTCAAAATGTAAATCTTGATAGCCCTTTGTTGGTGTGCTGGTCCAGTCTTTGTTCCACTTTGTGGGGACTCTTGGTTGTCTCCTTTGACTTGTGTGGTGGTGCCTCACAATTTTAGTTTGTTCTTGCAATGTACCATCTTTCGCTGTCTTTTTTTGTAAAAGGTTTTGGGTCCTTTCAAAACCTATTTTTACTTAATCAGAACATTATTGTAAGTGTTTTAATCAATCTAATTGATTTAAAACACACAGACTAAAATATCAAGGTCAAGTTGTAAACTTATGATCTTAGAGTTAATATTGTTTTACGTGAAACTTAATTAGGTCAATCTATCTTATAAATAGATGTTGTAATCATTCATTATAATGGATGAGAGGATGAATGAAGCCTACGAGCACATCTATGGATCAGACTAAAAGTTTCAAGAACCAGAACAACAAAAGGTGATTTTGGTTATCAAGAACCAAGAACAAAGGCTATCGAGAAACAAAGGTATTATTCAATCACATTAGTTGATATACTTATTCATGTAATCTTAAATGGATCTATAATCAACAATAGGAAATTGCATACACTCAGGTTAAAGTGTAATTTGTTTACATTCTAACAAGTGAAGCAAAGTGTAAAAATCCTTTCAAGGAAGGTGGATTTAACCATCCAATTGTAAATCTCTTAACCGAGTGCACACTAAATAGTGTTGCTAAATATCTTAATATAGTAGACTTTAACCGGTCTCCATAGATACTCTTAATAGGGTAGATCATCAGAAGTGATCAAATTGTAAGCCTTAACTAGCCCCTTCCAATCTGCAGATAGTGAAGAATTTGTGGGTGCCATCTCCACCACAGTTTTTACTTCCTAACAGGAGTTTTCTACATTAGCATATCTTGTATTATGTGTCAGTTACTTTCATGAATGTTCACATGTATGATTAAGTTAAAGAATTGATAAGTCTTACATCAAGAAAGTATTAAAAAGATGGTTGGATAAACATTTGATAAATCAAAGGATAAAGGTTAAAATATACAAAAGTTTTAGAGGTACTGATTCACCCCTCCCCTCTCAATTTACACTTTCCATTAATTCCAACAATTGGTTTTAGAGCTAAGTCTCTTATTTGGAAAGCTTAAAGGCTTAAGAGAAAAGATCATACAATGGAGAAGTACATACTTGACAAGAGTATTGAGAATAAGAAGCTAGAAATTTAGATCTTCTATGAGCAATATAAAGAAGCTAGAATCAAGATGAGACAAATGTTAGATGAAAGAAAGATTATGGCATCTCGCTGTAATGAAACAGATTACCATGAGGAAGAGATACCGGATTTCTTTGAGTCTTCAGGATCAACTACAAGCAAAGCATCATACACATCAGAAGAAAGGATCATAAGTCTAAATAAAATCAATCAACATCTGGTTGGACAAGTGAAATATCTGCAAATCCGTCAAGAGACACAGATGGTAAGAATGATTGATGTCATTAATAATGATAGACAAGCTGAGCAAGAAAGAACACTAGATATTGATGATAGAAGGAAGATTACTGAAAAGCTACAAGAGAAAGAATCTGAAATACAAAGATTAACAGAACATCATCATGAGATTACAAATCAAATTATTCTTATGAGTCAAGAGGCAAACATAATGAATGTTGAACTCATTGAAAGAATAGAAGCTATCGGTGAACTAAGGGAAGAAAATGAAAAGCTAAAACAAGAAATCAGAATTCAGCAGCAACATAATGAAATTATCAAGAAAGCTGAAGAAAGAAATAAAAGAATGGATAATTTTCTTGATGGACAACGAAGAATAAACAACAACACCGGTCTAGGCTATACCGAGAATGGAGAATCATCCAATCAAGCTGATCCAAAGAATGTCTATGAAAATCCAAGACCAAGAAAGCTGACATGCAATCACTATGGAAAGAAAGGCCACACATCAAATGTATGTAGGAGAAAAATGAAAGGTATTCCTAAATCCACATCTTCATTCATAGGATTTTGTTATAAATGTAACAAGAAAGGACATAAAGCATATGAATGTAAGTTTGAGATGAAACAACCAAAGAAGGAAACCTACATGGACAAGTACTTTCCTACTTGAAAAATGAATGGGCACACAACTCTTGAATGCTAGAAGAAGAAAAAGCAAGCATGGAAGCCAAAAGGTCAAGAAGCTGCCTATCAACTAAAAAGAGTTAGTAACTAGTATGTATGGGATTACAACACATGGAAAAATTGTACAGCATGTGGAAGATTTGGTCACATTACTGCAAACTGTATGAGACAGTGGACAAGAAAGTTTAGAGGCTGGACTAACCCCGGAATGACATGCTTACACTGTCATAAAGTTGGTCATCTCAAGAAAGACCGCAAAGACCGAATGACATAGACTAGCACATTTCCCAATGGAAATACCATTGAAGACATCTGGAAGATGAGAAACAAAATGTGGAGGAAAGCTACCAACAATAATGAAGATGGATCGAGTAATGTAATTGGTGACACCCTATCCAATGGATCTGGTGACATCACCACCGCCACCTAAGCATCGAGTAAGTATGGAACTACATTACACTATGTAGTATTTTACATCAGTTCCATAATATGTTGATGAAATGCCAAATTAGCATAAGAAAAGATGCATCATTATATTACTTGTTAAAATCTATGAAAACTATTCCATTGGGAAATACATACCAAAATCCATCGGTATACACTCAAAGATGTATTGTCTGCACTTACCGAAACTCGTTGGTAATCAAGAAAGCAGACAAAGTTATCTTCATCATACACTGAAACCCGTCGGTAAAAGCAAGAAGTTAGATGACTTCCCCAAAGCATCGCGTTGTCACCAAAGAGAGAAGTTAGTGTTTAACCCGACGACTCTGTCTTCACACACCGAGGAGTGGTTGAGCATTAATGACTCATTTTAGGGCAAATGTCTATAAAAAGGTGATAGAAGGGTTTCATTATTCACCAGCAAGCAGAGCAGAGCGATGAAAGAAAAATTTGAGCACATAACAATAGCATCATAGAGCAAATTCAACTCGATCCACAACACTCCAATAGATCAGTAACCACTACATAGGTAAATAGTAAGTTCCTACATTAACCAAGAACTCTATTTTACGCATTTACAAAAAGCCCTAAATGTCTGAAACAATGGCCATGACTTCAAGAACCACCAAACTGAAGAACATCAAGAAGGATAAGGTTAAACTTATCAAGAATTCTACCTGTGAGGAATCCCATTACAAGATATGCGCAGAGTTTGCATCACAACCTGACAATGCTGGAGCATTCTCACAAATACCAGCTAGGGTTTTGCTCGTCAAAGACGTGCGTGCATACATTCACTGCAAGATTGCAGAAATTGGTGACTTGGAGGTTGAACAAGCTTTCAAGAAGCTATGTAATGACGATGGATCTATAAAAGATGAGTACAAGCACATAGAAGTGAAAGGGACACAAATTCCCTATTGTTCCCAAAGGTATTCAAGACCGAGTGGATTCGGTTAGTACTGAGTAGAATTCACAATCAAAAGCTATGGCTGGATGAGCCTAAAATGATAACCCGAGATGTTATTCATGCAGTCACCAGTTATCCAATAAATGATAAGGTAAAGGCATTGAAACACCCACTCAAGGATGAAATTGAAAAGAACATAGGAGCCAAGTGTGATGGAAGAGGACTTAAGGTATCCACTATCACAGATGATGAAATAAAATTTGGAGCATGTTTCCTAGGCTAAAAATTCTTTCAAGCTAGCAGGATGAACAAAATAGAATCTGGAGTAGTGGATACAACATATAAGATTGTAAAGAAAGGAACTCAGTTAGATTTGTTAGAACTTCTACTCAACCAGTTAGAAGAAAACTTGAGAACAATCAGAAATGCAAAGACAAATACATGTAAGTTTGGCTCACTTATCATGTGCATTTTATTTTACTTCCAAGAATATTTTTCATTAGTAGGAGATGTAAAATGGGATAACACTAGACTATTCACCATACAGATTAGTGTGTACATAACATCACTAGGAGACAATTTTGAGACAGTTATGGATGAGTACTTTACTAGATTCAAGCACAGAATGCAGAAAAGAGTAAGGATCCCGGAGCAACTAGTTGAGAAATTCAAGAATGATATATGTTTCATGGTTGACATAGACCACACATACATCAAACCTACTGTACCAAGGACAACATGGTTACAACCATTAGACTATGAGGTAAACATTGATCAAGTATCCAATGCAATCGATGCATTGATAAATGAACCCTTAGACAAAACACAACCAAAGTTTGACACTTATGAAGAGGCCAAAGCAAGAATAAAAAATGGCTTGGTTGTAAAGAAAATAGATAGGAAGAAAGATAAAATGGTAAAGAAATTGAAGAAAAGGTTGTCGGTCACAGAGGAAGAAACCAAACAGTTAGAAGAAACTGAGGGACAGTCACCCATCGATGAGGCTAAGCAAGAAAGTGACTCTGAGTCTATAGAGTCAAATACACCAGTACCAACACTAGCTAAGAAGCCTAGAACCACAGCTGCTTCAAGGACAAGAAGTCAAATAGCTAAGGACACAAGTCCTTCACCCTTGAAGAATGGTCAAGTAAGGACCTACAAGAGGAAACTGACAACATAGAAAATAGGGCGAACAAAGAGAAGAAAGCTCATTAGAACTAGGGAAGATATTGAGGATAAAGAACAGGATGAAGGTGTTCACGAGGATAAGAGTAAGGTCCCTAAAACCATTGATCAAATATGTGCACTGATGATTCAATTAGGATCAATTAATGAGTCAAAAGTTAGAAGATGGTTAACTCTGGATCCCTTGGACCATAACAAGATTGAAGATGCAATCATCAAAATGATGAGTACATTTAAATGTACTAGTACAATTCTATGACAAAATTCCCAATGCACTATATGATAGAATATCTGCCAGATGGACCTATGCATTAAAGAAAGAGAAAGAGGTAAGGGAAAGAGTCCTTGTATCTCTTATGCCTCTCAAATCCAAAATGGAAGAAATCAAGGAGATGATTGAGATACATGCACATGAGTTCTCACCAAATATGAGAGCTTACTAGATACTTGATGGAAAACTAATAGAGCTAGAGAAGGACAACTACAAAATTTGGAGTAAGATACTCAACAGACCTACTAAGGAAACAAGTCCCGAGCCACAGAGAGCTCTAACCGAGAATCAGGAAATCAAGAATGATCAAGCTACTGAGAGCATAGAACCAATTATCATCATAGATGTTGAATTGTATAAAGTAGAAATGGACAACACATGCAACAAGGATATGGATGTTTCAGATGAGACATGGCCATACACCACTATGGACAACATTGTGGACAACACAGTCATTGACATAACCGATGATCCAACAGAAGAAATACAAAAAGATGAAGATGTCACTGTTACCAAGCACAAGACCGATGGACAAGACACTACATTTGACACTTCACAGGTGAACATATCAAGCAACATGCCAATATTGATGCAAGCCATCAATATACTTCAAGACCAAGAAAAATCACCTAAAAAATATTCAAGCATCCCCAAGGATGATGGGGATGAAGGAAAGAAAGACAACACCGATGAACAAAATGTCATCGAAGACGCTCAAATTGTAACCGAAACTGACAACGTTACAAAAGGATATTCAAAGAAAGTAGATGGAGACACTACTGAGAAGGATGCATAGACAAAGGAAGATGAAGCACATCAAGATACTGATAAAGTATCTAAACCAAAAGATGGCATTCCTGAGGAAACCAAAAAGGTTTCTACAGATAATGTAAAGCTTGATGTGGAGACATCCACTCAAAAACAACAAGATGACACTGAGGCACAAAAAAAATAATAAGAAACACCCCAAATCACTTCATCTAGCATAACAGAAAAATCTGAGAAGATGGCTATGGTCCTACATTCAAGTGAAACTCAGAAGAAGAAGAAGAAATCCAAAAAGACTAAGTTGGAAGTCACTCCAGATGAGATCATTGAGATACCCAAATGTGACCCAACTACGCTGGACTATGAAGCACTTAAAGAGTACGGTGAAATATTCCAAAGAAAGGCACTACAGGAGAAGCTAAGAAAGAAGCACATAGACTCCATGGTACTAGAGACAACTAGGGACATCTTGCATTAGATTGTACCCGATGTTGATATTGATCACAATAGACCTATCCTTGATCAACTATCCACTCTCATTGAAGCCATTACAATGAAGAACATTGATGCAGAAAAAGCAATTGAGGAGAGAGAAGAGTAGAAATATCACCACAAACTTATTGAAAAGATCAGCCAAGAAGTGGCAGAAAACAAGATAAAGCTTTCAGAATTAGTAACTGAATTAGATCCAATAATTGCTGAAGCTATTTGCTTGATACAACAATTGAGTACACTTGACAAATGCACTAAGGAGCATAGTGATAAAATATAAAAGTTAGATTCCGATCTAGCTACTAGTGCTAAAGGCTTAACCATCGATGATAATGCAATAAAGTTACATTATGAGAAAATTGTTGAGATAAAAAGGTTAAGACATGAACTGTGGGAAGCGGAAACATAATTCAGGGAAGAAGTCACCGAGCTCCAGGCTTAGCTTCTAACAAATCTAACACTGCTTCAACAACACATCAGTTCAACAAGACAACTAATAGATACCCCCGAGATGTCTATAGCAGACAACATCTATGACATGCATGCAAGGATCACACTCGAGCACATGGATCTAGACAACTTGAAAGAAAAATGGGAGAAGATGATGGAGGACATGAAGTCCTCACACTCTCATATTTTTGATAAGCTATAAGGTATACACCTTTGCCCTTAATATCAAAAAAGGGGGAAAATAATGATATGTACAAATGGGAAACTATACAGTACATATTAAGAACAAAGTATCATGTACATACACTTATACTATACCGACATATGCATAGGGGGAGTCATGAAATGACTAAGGAATATATATGGTGTACCTACCAAACATTTTGTTAAGTATTTTGCACATATCAGTTTTTGATACTAATGTCAAAGGGGGAGATTGATGATATTATTTTTCCATTAGTATGCAAAGAAGATCTTTGGTAAACATACACCGAAAGACAAGACAAGAGAAAACCAAAAATACAGATATCAAAGATCACCAAAAATTGATAAGTACAAAGAAAACTGATGACACAGTCTTGTGTGTAAACCAAAAATGCAAAGTGAAAAGAATAAAGAGGAACCCGACAGTGGAACCCGATGAGAAGGACAAAATGCAACCTAAGAGAATAGTCAAAGTGCAACCCGAGAGACAGTTCAAGCAAGGAACACCGAGAGATAGTCTAACTGACTTTAGAGTATAACCGACCGACAGAAATTGAAAGTCAGTTGAAGCCCAAAAAAAGTGGATCTGACTTCCACGTTAGATAAAAAAGTCTTATTATATTTATAGAGTCTTAATTTGTTTTAAAAACCATTATTTTAGAGACAAGAAACATTATTGTAAGTGTTTTAATCAATCTAACTGATTTAAAACACATAGACTAAAAGATCAAGGTCAACTTGTAAACCTATGATCTTAGAGTTAATATTGTTTTACGTGAAACTTAATTAGGTTAATCTATCTTATAAATAGATGTTGTAATCATTCATTATAATGGAAGAGAGGATGAATGAAGCCTACGAGCACATATATGGACCAAACTAAAAGTTTCAAGAACCAGAACAACAAAAGGTGAATTTGGTTATCAAGAACCAAGAACAGAGGCTACTGAGCAACATAGGTATCATTCAATCACATCAAGTGATATACTTATTCATGTAATATTAAATGGATCTGTAATCAACAATAGGAGATTGCATATACTAAGGTCAAAGTGTAATTTGCTTACATTCTAACAAGTGAAACAAAGTGTAAAAATCCTTTCAAGGAAGGTGGTTTTAAAAAAGTAGAATTTAATAGGTCTCTATAGATACTCTTAACAGGGTAGATCATCAGAAGTGATCAAATTGTAAGCCTTAACCAACCCCTTCCAATTTACAGATAGTGAAGAATTTGTGGGTGCCATCCCCACCACAGTTTTTACTTCCTAACATGAGTTTTCTGTGTTATCATATCTTGTGTTATGTGTCAATTACTTTCATGAATATTTCTATGAATGTTCACATGTATGATTAAGTTAAATAATTGATAAGTCTTACATCAAGAAAGTATAGAACAAATGGTTGGATAAACATTTGATAACTCAAAGGGTAAATGTTAAAATATACAAAAGTTTTAGAGGTACTGATTCACCCCTCCCCTCTTAGTACACACTTCCCATTAATTCCAACAGATAGATACCCCAAGGTGAAGCACAAAAGTTACCAACTCATAGAGTGGTGTTGGGGAAGTCATAGGCTAGCTAAGCAAGGGATTGAAAGATCCTATAAGAGAGGGTAGGGTCTTGTGAAGACTAGGAATAGTAAGATTCCTAGTTAGGCTTGTGCAAGCACACTAAGGGTGTAGCTATCAATATATCCCTTCAACCCAAGTATAACCTTTGCATACCGATATTTCTTGATTTCTGGTGACTTTTCCATCTTCATTCAACTTGTTTCTAAATACCCACTTTGTCCCAATTACATTTTTGTCCATTGATCTAGGCACTAGCTCCCATGTTTGATTTTTATGGTATCTGATCTAGTTCTTCTTTCATGGATTTGATCTAATTTTCATCCTTGCTTTTGCATAATTATTTGGTTTGGTTTATGATAGAAAGAAACAGTTTGATTTATCTCTTATTTTGGCTAATCTTCTTCTTGTCTCAACATCCTTGTCTTTATCTCGAATGATATGTTCTTTAGAGTGATCTCTTTTACATATCTAGTTGGTTTGTTTAGAGATTTCTCTAATTCCTTTTCCAAATTCTTTGAGTTTTTTTAATTCTATTCCATACCAAGTCTTTCCTCTAAAAGTGTAATGGGAACTTGTTCTAGCTCAATTTTTGGCTCATAAGTAGTTTGATTCTAGGCTTCATCAACTTTTGAATTTTCAATTTCTATCACCCTTTTCAGTCTAAGATTATAGCACTGGTAAGCTTTTCTTGTTGTAGAATATCTAAATAAAATTCCTTCATTAGATCTAGCATCAAATTTACCCAAATTACCTTCATCTATTTTGATGTAGAATCCTCCTCCAAAAATTCTAAAATATTTGACAATGAATGTCTTTCCAAACCATAGTTCATAAGGAGTCTTTGTGTGATTTACTCTGATCTATACTCTTGAGTAGATAAACTACTATATGTACTTCATCTCTTCAGTAGACATTTGATAGATTGGCCTCATTCAACATTTTCCTTTCTATTTCAACTATTGATTTGTTCTTCCTTTCAACAACCCCATTTTATTGAGGTGTCCTTGGAGAAGACAACTACCTTCTAGTCCAACATTTCTCATAGATCAATTTAATTAATATGATGTGAAATCTCCTTCTCTATCAGATCTTGGACGTTTAATCCTAACATTTACTTGATACTCAACCAAAATTTTTAAAAAATAAAAATTGTATATGCCTAGGGTTTCAAATCTTTCTTTTAAAAATGTTACCCATATAATCCTAGTGAAACCATCAATTAACATTATATAATACCTTTCACCATTAATTTATCTTGTCCTAGTTGGTCTGCATAGATTCATGTGTTTCAAATCCAAAGGCCTTGTGGTTGAGTACTCTTTTTTCTTGAATTTCTTCCATAATTATTTTATGACCTAAGATCTCTGCACATAGTATTACCAGGTCTGGTTACTTTTGGCATGTCGCTTACACCATTACAAGAGCCTATCTTCACTAGATTATCATAGTTAATATGTCCCATCCTTTTGTGCCAAAGCTAGCATTCATCCTTCAGATCCAAGGAACAATTCCCTCCATTGTTCTTTTTGAGATAATAGATATTTCCATTTCTTCTATAATAAGTTTTGGAAACTCATTTTTGATGACCACTTTCCTCCAAGAAAGCTAACTTGAAAACCTCTATTACATAACTAACTGCCACTCAAAAGACTTTGTCTTAATCCTTTCACAATATAAACAAGGAAAATTTATGTTTACTATCAATTGAAATAGTTCCTTTTCCATAGATAGATGTTGAACCATAGTTATAAAATGAAACTTAGCCTCCATCATAGTTATCAAGGTGAAAACATATATATTTTCCTCCAGTCATGTGATTTGAGCATCCAAAATCAATGATCCTAGATTTGGACTCTTATATTGTGTGAAGAGCACTCTGATATTTCGGTCTAACATTTTCTTCATTCTTTATGGCTAGGAATAATACCTCATTATTTTGAACATTTCCTTCTTCATCCTCTAAAGAATGAGATTCCATTGTGTAGTAATTATTATCTCTGTCACATTTCCTACTATGTTTGCCTAACTTTCTATGCACTTCCTTCTTTTCATCATCATTAAATTTCTTTCTATCTTCTCTAAAAGGACATTTTCTAGTATAGTGTCCTACTCTTCCACAATTAAAACATTTAAAAGGTAGCTTACCTTTGTATTTCCCAAATCCTTTCTTTAAATTCCTAGCAATGTTGGCCTCTTCATCCAAGTCAAAATCCTATCTTGTATCTTGAGTATCTTTGAAGGAAACATCGTTCATCTCACATTGGATCTCTTGTATTTTAAATAGCTCAAAATTAGTGACAACACCATGCATCTCATCCAAGGTATACTTATCCATATCTTGACTTTGTTGAATTGTGATTAGCACAATTTTGTAGACCTTTTTCATTGTCCTCATTAATTTTACTACCACTTGGTTATCTTCAGGAAAACCTCCAGAGCCTCTAATAGAATTGACCACTTCATTTAATCAATGTAGGTAGTAGCCTTTAATATTTTCATCTTTTAACATCTTCAAGGTTTCAAATTTGTGCTTCAAGTTCTATATCTGGATCAACTTGATCTTCTTATCCCCTTCATAGATACTACAAAACTTCTACCATACATCAAATGCATATTTGCAACCCCTAACCTTTAGTAATTCAAAATCTCTCAAGCTAAAAATAATTGTATTCTTTCCTTAGCATTGTTCCCAGGTTCCTTGATCTCTTCCAAAGTAGTAAGTGTACCTATAGAAACAAAATCATATCACTTTCTAATTGAATCAAGAACCCCATAAGGCAGAGAGTCCATATGAGACTCCATCCTTTCCTTTTGAAAGTCATTTTTTCTATCAAACTTAGGTTCCTTAGTACCTTGTTCACTGGAAATTCTAGATCAACATCAAGTGGTTAAGCTTCACTAAGAGGAACCTTTTTTTGATACCAATTGTTGAACACATTCCAATGTTGAGGCGGGGGGGGTGAATCAATACTATTAAAGACTCTAATAATATTATCCTAGATTTGAAATGGATTGGTTAATATTCAAGATATAATAAAAAAGATTCCAAATACACATGAACACTCATGAACACTAGATTTACGTGGAAAACCCAAAATGGGAAAAACTATGGTGAGAAGTGAACTCACTATATTGAACAATTTCATTACAAATTTTAGGCTAGAAGCCAAGGAACACAATGTACCTATCAATTTAGGCACACTATAAGGCCAGGTTACACTTAATCCTTAATGAACAAAAAAAACTCACTGATTCAACAACTAAATTTCTTGATCATTTGGTCTGAACCTTCAAGCAACTTCTCAATTCTGCCCTGATTGCTAGATCTTTTCTTCACCTTTTATCACTCACTTCACATGTATCCTCACAATCTATTATATTTCCTCATCTATTCTATCAATATATATAGTGATTTTATCCATCTAAAAAATCAATAACGTTAGCCACAAAAAATGGGCATTAGTAATACCAGGTCGGTCACCTTCAACCAAAACTACTCAATGCGGTCTACTCTAGAAGGTACATATGACCCAAATGCATCCCAAAACATCTTCCTAAAGTAAATGAATTAATCTATGAGCACCACAATCCATTCCAAAGCTGGACCCAAAGGTAACTTGTGAAAAGCTACAAAAAATAGGTTACCGGTCAGCCCCAAAACATTCTATAATGCATGAAATGTCTTCCAAAGTGAATCAGTACACCATAGAAAAAACATTGTAATCCTCTTATCATTTCCTTTGATGAAAATAAGGACCAATCTAACACAAATTACGTCACTGCAAATAGCCGAGTTGGCCAAAAACTAATACAGATAGCAAAATAGTGCATGTGACAACAAATCATCACTTGAAAAGTAAACCAACAAAAGTTATCTGAATTGACACACAACAAAAATTATCTAACCATGTCCACCAGACCACATACCGTAAAATTACTTTGCGGAGAAATACAAATCTTTCTCCAAGCCTATTCAACCCATCCTAACAGTCAACCTTACTGTCAATCAAACAACATAATCAATATCTATAAAATAATAAGTTTTGGAACCTGTACACATGATAGTGTAATATATAGTAATCAGTCATGAAGTCTAGAGCCACAAGACAATATCATTCTAAATAAAATATTATTTCCACACATATCAGACTTCTGAAAACAAATCTTCTTCCTCAGTCAATGTCATAGCCTTAATAACAATCTTAATCCTTTTAAAATCTTCTTCATGAATCATGTCCTCTATTAGAAACACTTCAACAATCATAATCCTCTTTTCAAATATTCTTCATCAATCATATCCTCTATCGACAAACCTTCAACAACTAGATAATGATGCCACACTAGAGATAGTTGATATCTATGACAACATAATCCATAGTGCTAACACAATGATTATAATATATACACAATTTATCAAAGGACATTTGGTGTAGTGGAAAAGTCCATGTTATAAGCACCTTAATGGTGTTGAACATAATGATCACAAGATATGCATAATTTTTAAAAAGACATTTAGTGTAATGGAAAAGTCTATTTCGTAAGAAAGTAAATGGTGTTGAGTTCAAATATGCTCCAATACAAACAAAAGATATGCACAATTTAGAGTTGTTGAAAAGGCTTTAGAGAATTTCAAGAAAACACAATTACTAGGAGATGGACATCTATTATTGCACCACGATAGAAATTCTGGTAGATGTTAAGAGGTATATTTTTTCTAGTAGATGTGAAGGTCAAAGATGGATGCTTGGAGATTACATGAACAAACCAATTTGATAAAAAACACTCCATAAACTAGCTACCATAGACAAATTCTAAATTATTTCCCCTACTTTTTCTTATATGGATTCATGATATTATTGTTGGAAAGTGGTTCATTCAGGAGTGTTCCAAAACACTTGTGGGTTGTCATTTATGAAAACACATATGTTATGGAGTGATTGCATGGTGTGAAACATAGTTTTGGAATTAAGGATTGCAAAATGACTAAGTTCAGGAAGCAGAGTTACAGGGTACAAGAGTATAGTTTTGTTCAGCGAAGATAGTATATGGTGAATAAAGACATGCGAGCTTAGGAGAATCTATTTTGGGATATGTGTGCCCTTCAATTAAGATCACTTATGTTTTGGAGTTGATCACAGTAAGTTATAGTATGATGAAGAGATGCGAAGATAGAGTAACAATGATACATGGAAGATAAACAGTTGCAATGATTGAGGGAGTATAATGTGAAGTCCAAATGTGCTATGTTGGATTTGGATTGTGGATTACCTATGTTTTGATAGTGTATGATCGCCGAAGTGGTAATTTATTTTTGTATAAGTATTAATTCTATTGTGTGACATAATTGGAAGCCGACTAGATATGTAACAATTTATATATAGGAAGAGCTTTTTGAGAAGCGATGGATGTGATGGATATGTGATAGATTGGTATAGATGCAAAGAGTTTGATGCATGCATTGTGATATCATAATCAGTCAATTGGTAATGCGAACTAAAAATGGAACTACCTAAGCATAGAAGATGCTTGTATTGTTCATTCTTGATAAAGCATTGTAACATAATCTCATTTTTGATTGTATGAGTAGTGAGATCAGTATACCTTTAACATGGTTTTGTATTCCTCTAACAAGGAAATGTACTAATTTAATAATCAGCTCCTAATAGGGCCAGGTCTCCTAACATGGACAATATACTTTTAGTGCATATTTGTGGGTACCATCCCCACCAGGTTTTTCCCTTGGCCAGGGATTACTTGAAAACAAAATCATGGTGTTATGAGTTGTGTGTTTTGTGTTTATGTTCTTTTAATTTAAAAAATTATCTAGTTAAGTGGAAATTTACTTGGTTTAAGTTTAAAGTGCTGTAATACTGATTCACCCCCCTCTTAATATTACTTAATCCTAATAATTGGTATCAGAGATTTTGGTCCTTGGAGAGAAATCCTAACAAGTTAAGGGAGATCAAGATGGATTTGAAAAGTTTGGAAGAAAATTTTGAAGCAACACTTGAAGATCTGGATAACCCTAAAGCAGAAAATGGTGACTTGAAATTCAAATTGAGAAGAGCACATGGATTCATCAAGAAACTAAAAGAGTTGCTTGAACTTTCCAGAAATCAGAGACAAGATCTTATGGATAAGATAAAAGAGGACTCTGACAATGACACATCAAATCATATAAAACAACTTGAAAAAGAGAAAGATGCTTTGAATCTTGATCATGAAACTAATTTCCTTCAGATGGCTAAAGAAATTCAACAAGAAAATGATGCTAGAAAAAAATTGAAGAGACCTTAAAAAGTGCTAATATTCAGATGGGAAAAATGCAGACTAAACTTGATCACTACAAGAACAAATAACCAGAATTAGAGAAATATAATCAGATCATAAAAGGAGAACTTGTTGAAGCTAAGAACCACATTGAAAAACTTCATATGAGAAGGGATAAGATTGATGAGCAGAGAGATAGATAGAAACCTAAGGATACATGATTGGAGTTGGCTTCAATGAAGTTGAATGTTCAAAGAATCAGGAAGAAAAATATGAAGTGAAGACTGATGATCTTGAAAAACCTAAAGAATAGATCAAACATTTCAGAGGTAGATGCTTGGATGCAACAAAATTGGACACATGAAGAGAGACTGCAAAAGTAAAATTCCTTACAAATCCTTTGATGGCTATTGCAACAATTGTCATGCATATGGACACAAGAAAGAATAATGCAAGAAGCCTGATCAATCCATAATCAAGCAAGATTACAATAAGGAAGAAACAAGAACTAAGATCACATGTTACAAATGCAATAACTTTGGGCACATTTCAAGGTATTGTAAGTTGCAAGTTAATCAGTTTAGACCACCTCCTACATACTACAAATGTAACAATCCAGGACACATAGAAAAGTTTTTTAGGTACAATGAAACTGATAATAGAAGAGGACCAATGCCTATGGTTATAAAGAAGAATATTGGTGATACTGGTAAGAGTCTTGCATAATACATGAATGAATTCAAGATTCATTTTAGAAAACTAGAAGATGAAAAAAATGGTAGGGTATGGAAGGTAAAAGAAACAAGTGAGGTATTGGTTTAGGGAGAGTCACTAGATTCTATTGAGATTTCACCTAATTCTAACATTGCTACATAAACCTAGATGGCCAAGCATGACCTTAGGGGGAGCATTGGAAGGAAACATCAGAAATCTATCCAACCCTTTATTATGAGGAGTAAGCTCTTGTGAGCTTAGTGAGAGTATGTGGAGATGTTGTGGAACACATACCTGAGATCACATTTCTTTATAGTCTATATCCTATGATCACCAGATTGTTAATTGACTAGATTATGAAGTATACGGTTAATCAAAAGATCTTGTTTAAACATCATTCGAAGAACAATCCCAAAGGAGAATAAAGATTAGGGTAAAAGAAGCAAGTGTGTTGAGCGTTTGATCGAAGCAAAAATTCACAAATTTGGTAGATAAAAGGTATTTAGACCATTTGCAAAGCTTTGGTTATGAATACTCCATATATTTTTGATGTCGTTGAAAGGCCTAGGTATAGATTCAAGAAACACCCATTCAAATCAACTGAGGATGATCCCGAAGGTGGATTTTTGCAAACACCTTATGACATTCTACATGTCGAAGACATTAGGGCTTACATTCATTGTAAGTATGAATCTCTGGGAGATTTTGAAATATATTCAGAGATGAAGTACATGATTGGAGCAGATGGCAAGATGAAATCCAAGTTCGCACAACTTGAAAATTTAAGTATCATGCAGATGAATGAACTTTACAAATTTGACAAAGAGGAATGGATTAAAATCATTCTGAGAAGAGTTCACAATCAGTTCATTTGGCTTGGAGATTAGCCTATGAAGATATGCAGTGAGTTGATTCATAGTATAAAAGGGTTAGATAATTCTGGAGTCATTCTTGTTGTAGAGAAAAACATAAAGAAACAGGTGGAAACCCTAACGCATTTGTGATGAGATAAGAGAGAGATGACTATCAATGATATATTTCAGCAAGATATCAGATTGGTTTAAAAAATTCTTAGATACAAACTACATTACAACAGTCAACCTAACTCGGTATCTACAGGAGTGATTTTGATGGCATATATAATGGTTAAGGAAAATGTTAATTATAACCTTTGTGAAATACTTGCACAATAGTTTTGTGAGAATGTAAATAAAATTAAGAAGGATAAGTCAAAGGCATTTAGGTTTGGATCTCTATTGATACACATGTATATTCATATTGTACATAATTTTCCTGGTATGCACCATAGATCTTGGAAGGACAGTGAACCCACTGGAATTCATATCACACAAAGCTATAGAAGAAAAAACAATACATGGTTGATGGTGAATTATTTTGGATGATCAAAATATTGCATAGACAGATGAAGCAAAGAGAGAGGATTCCTGAGGCATTGGTAGAGAAGTACAAATATATAATCTATTTCATGGTTGAAACTGATTGTGTTTTATTTGAGGTAGTGCAACCTAGGATGAAGTGGTGTTATCCTCTAGGATATGAAGTCAGTTCTGAGGTCTTTACTATGAAATTTGAACACATACTATCCTAAGAAATTGATCCAATAGAAGAAAGATGGGGCACCTATGAAGATAAGTCAACGAAGATAAGGGAAGAACATACTAGAGGTGTAAGGAAGAGGAAAGTAGAAAACTTGGTAGATGATCTAGCAGCCACGGATGGTATAAAAAAGGATGAGATGAACGAGATAAGAAATAAGATGATTGAGAGCGTTTCTAGATTGGCGATCATTGCTCCTATAACCCTTCCACCTCGAGAATTTGAGAAGGTAATTAGTCCACCTTCTATTGTGATTGATATATCCAAAAAAAAACCTACACCACCAAAGAGAACATCATAGAAAGATAAACTTATGGAATTGATGAGAAGGAACACAAGGTCCACTAAACATGACTCTCCACCTAAGAGACAAAGGATAAAAGTTGAAGAGAAGAAAGGATAAGAGAAGAAAGAAGAAGAGAAGAGTCTAGATGTGAAACATCTTTGGAAACCTGACATAAAGATACTAGAGAAGAAGATAGTTGATCATGGAAAAATTAATACCTTGTCCAGATTCTATGTAAGGTATGATGCATCTGATTATAATTTGATTGAAGACATCATAATAAATCACTTAATTTCTTTTAAGAAGAACTTGTTAGAAGTTGAAGGTAGTATACCTGAGGAACTCTATGAGAAATTAGAGCTGAGGAAACAACTAGCACTGATAGAATATGAAGCAATCAAAGTACAAGCAATTCAAGACACACCTGTTATTTTTGTTAAGGAGATGGAGAAGATATTGAATGATTTAAAACCTTTGCGGAGAACTAAGTCAAGATTGGTAAAGATAATGAGAAGGTACGATGAAGTGATTGAGGAAACAAAAAAGGATATGGATAAGGTACTGATGGGTACTAAACCTGAGAAGTCCTCATCACCAAAGGCTACTAATCCTAGAAATATTGAAAAGGAAGAGTCATCAAGGATGGCAGAAATAAGTCTTGACAAATCAATGGGCGAAGACACTAATCAATTTGTGAGTACTGTGAAGCAACCATATTTCTTTGTTTCTGGTGTGGCTGTGTCTTTGGAGACCTCATAGGATGTTAGTTATCCTTTTGAGAATGATACCAACATTGAAGCAAGAATTTTTCTAGAAATGACAGAGAAAGAAGAGAAGAAAGTGAGCGAAGCTGAAGCAGTGAAGGAAACAGTGAATAAAGTTGAAGAGAAACATAAAAATCATTCATCTGTTTCTTCATCTTTATTGTTGGCAAGTGGAGATAAGAATCTGAGCACTGATGTTGAGAATATGGATGTGGATGAGCTGACAAAGTTATCTTACATCACATTTGCTAAAGCGAAAGAGAGATCTGAGAAGAAAGGTGAGAAGAAGACAAGGGTAATGGAAAGAGTAGTTGATACTGTCAACAAAATCCTACCTATACCTTTTTCTTTCCTATCAAAGGATAGTACAAAGAACTTGAACAAGGTATTGGATGACTTTGACAGTCACTATGAGTCCTTGGAGAAGATCGCTGAAGAGAAAATAGAGAAGAAGTACCTCACGAAGAAGTTGGAAGAAATTTGTAAGTCTATCTCATGGGATTTGGGCATATTGAACAAAACTATATCTGAGGCAAGGGGTTTTGGATTTCATGGAAGAAAGTTATATACTTACTATATAAATCCTATTAGACATCTCAAAAACATTGAGGAGATAATAGAAAAGGACATAATAACTCTAGACAAGATGATGGACACTTGTGAGACCTCTTCACACTCTATATTGGATTTAGATAGAGAAGTGTCTATGATATTGGACAAACTAAGTTTTTTGGATACAGAGAAAGGGAATGTTCTGGGAAGATTTGGTAAGCTGAAGAGTTTAATCACTCCTAAGTTATCAATTCTTGAGACCCATATTTTTGACACGGAGAAGACAATGCAGGCCCTCACTGAACATATTCCTATCGAGCTAAAGGCAACATAGAGATCATATTTTGCATTGAATGGGCTGATTCATGCGAGTTAGATAATGGTGAAGACTTGGTCAGAGGAAGTGAAGATCTGGGAGAGCTCCTTCCAAGATGTGCTAAAGATGATATAATTTTTGATAAGCAGTGACACAATTTTGCTATGTATTCTACATTTTTGTATACCTTTTCCATTGATGTCAAAGAGAAGGAAGAGAAGATATGAAAAATGTATAGATTAGAAAGATATATGTAAAGGAGATAAAGAATACTATGTATATATTTTTTGGTATTGACACTTAGTCTTTTTTCACTAAGTATTGCCATCAATGCCAAAGCGAGAGATTGTTGGCAAGTGGTTCATTCAGGAGTGTTCTAGAACACTTGAGGGTTGTCATTTATGAAAAAACATCTGTATGGATGATCGCATGGTGTGAAATACAATTTTGGAATTAAGGATTACAAAATGACTAAGTTCAGGAAGTAGAGTTACAGGGTACATGAGTACAGTTTTGTTCAGCGAAGACAATATATGGTGAATAATGACATGCGAGCTTAGGATAAGCTATTTTGGGATATGTGTGACCTTTAGTAAAGATCAATTATATTTTAGAGTTGATCTCAGTAAGTTACATTATGATGAAGACATGTGAAGACAGAGTAACAGTGATACATGGCAGATAAACAGTTGCGATGATTAAGGGAGTATAATGCGAAGTCCAAATGTGCTATGTTGGATTCAGATTATGGATTACCTATGTTTTGATAGTGTATGATCACCGACTTGGTAATTTATTTTTGTATAAGTATTAATTCTATTTTGTGATGTAATTGGAAGCTGACTAGATATGTAACAATGTATATATAGGAAGAGCTTTTTGAGAAGCGATGGATGTGATGGATATGTGATAGATTGGTATGGATGCGAAGAGTTGGATGGATGCATTGTGATATCAAGATCAATTATATGGTAATACAAACTACAACTGGAACTACCTAAGCATAGAAGATGCTTGTATTTTTCATTCTTGATAAAGCATTGTAACATAATCTCATTTCTTATTATATGAGTAGTGAGCTCAGTATACCTTTAACAGGGTTTTGTATTCCTCTAACAAGGAAATGTACTAATGTAATAATCAACTCCTAGTGGGGCTAGGTATCCTAACATGGACAATATAATTTTAGTGCATATTTGTGGGTAACATCCCCACTGGGGTTTTCCCTTGGCCAGGGTTTCCTCAACAACAAATTCATGGTGTTATGAGTTGTGTGTTTTGTGTTTATGTTCTTTTAATTTAAGAAATTATCTGGTTAAGCTGGAATTTACTTGGTTTAAGTTTAAACTGTTGTAATATTGATTCACCCTCCCTCTCATTATTACTTAATCCTAACAATTATTTGATTTGAAATCACCCTTCTTAATATCAGTAATAATTACTAAATAGTTTTGTTAGCATGTGGTCCTTGTTTCAGTTGAGAACAAGTCCCTTTTAAAGTAACATAATATGTTTAGATTATGACTTGTCACAGATAAAAGTCCATAATTATAAGAATTGTGTTGGGGGTATAGAGTTATGGTGTTACTAAAAGTTCACAAATCCTTAAACAATATATTGTGCACGTGGTCTTTAAGTTTGTAGTTCTATAATTTAGCGAGTTGAAGTGTACTATAAAAAAATATTAGTAGGGCTCATGGTGTATCTACACCTTATGGATAATAAATTAGGATGTGGTTAGATATCAGTAATGGTTCAAATTGAAATTGTCCATACCTAAAAACATTCTCCTTTTAAATTACTAATAGACCTTTGATATGTTAGCATATTAAATATTAATGCTATTAGAATTAATTTTTGTAAGTGATAACATAATATTTCATCATTGTGCATTAATAGTAAAGATGCTACTTGATATTATCAACATTGGTAGTGGCATAATTAAGATATAAGAAAATAAAGGAATCATTTATGTTGGGTATATTATTTAAATAAAACCACTATTATATTCTATTTATCCTAGTCATTAAAGTATCCCTAGATTACATCTATTGGAAGTTTGTATTTTCTTCTTAGAATGCTATACCATTTCAACCTCTCATTGGTTTTGTTTTACTTGCTCAATTGTTACTTAATCGAGCATTAAAAATCAATATCTTTATAATGAAGTTTATATGAACATCATATATATATATATTTGCACTAGATTAATGTATGATCAAAATAAGGAAATTATATTTAATATAATGATGTAGTTGAGATTGTGTTAAGAGACAAATTATTTGTATTTTTTTTAATTGCATTTTCTAGTATCTTATTAGTTATCATGAGGAACATAATCAAATGTAATAGGTGAATGTGAATATTAATATGGTCAAGGAACTATACTAACACAAAAATATGAAGTTGCACAAAATGATAAATAAAATAAAAGGATTAGGATATTATTACTTTTGGGTGTGATCTTGATATGAAGATGATTTGAAAAATACAAAAATTGCTTTATCACAAGGTTGACTTAGGTTTCAATCATGCTTTATAAATATGGTGTTATGTCTTTTAAGGTCTAAGGATTTTCAGGTGGCCTTGATGATTAGGCAATGTTGTATATTACTATAATGCTTAGTAATATTGGACCATTCCCTAGTAGCACCTAATTAGGAGCGTTATTTTATTGTAACAATCTTTGTTTATTTTTATATTAGAAAGAAACAAAATAAGAGTATTGGACCTTACAATGACATACCAAAAATGCCATTTACAACAAGGTCAAGAACAAACCATTAACAACACACTAGAAAAATAAATAGTAACCTACATGAAGAGAAGGTAGATAACCCATCCACAACGTGGGGAAGAGAATGTTAAATTGAAGAATGATATTTCCTATGCCAATAGACAACTATCAAGGAAATATTATCACTAGGATCCCCATTACAAGGGGGGAAAGTGGGGAAAAACTCATTGTGAGTGTTGAGTGTTGTTTTTACACAAGTCAACTTGCTAGGATCTTGAGATTCGATTTCCTCTCTTGGAAGAATAACAAAATTATTCCCAAGGTTCTCCGGGGTTGGGTCACAACCTGCTTGGTTACTCAGTTGAAGATAAATGTGAATGTTCATGAGGAGGCCTTTGCTGGTATGTTCAAGACATCAAACTGCAAGATAACTTTAGTAATTTTTGGTATTTTCCATTTTAACACGATTGGTGTTTTGAAATAAAAATGTAATTTTGCATTTTCAATATTATTACTCTAAGATTTACTACAGAAATTAAAAGAAAAAGATAACAAGGAATAAAGAAAATTGTTGAAATGAAATCCTACAGACATAAACTGTTGTAAATCCTTCCTCAAAAATTGAATGGTGGAGAGATTTGGAACCAACCCACAAGGTACAAATCAGACAAAGTCACAATTCTATACCCAATGGATGTGAGCGTTTGGAGAGAGGATGAATTCACTCGTGCAAGATGTTAAAAATCTATCAAACCGCGAAGCCACCAAGATGTGTGCACCCACAAGATGGATTGATCATTAATCTCAATAGATGATCCATTCCACGCATTCATCACAGCAAGGTAGGTAGACCACAACAAACTCCAACTAATATAAACGCGAATTCAAAACACAACACAAAAAGGCTCTTTGAAAATACTAAACAATGTATGCACATATTCACCAATTTCACATAGATGGCAGCAATTAACACACCATGAATGAAGCACCAAATGTAGATTTTTATTGAATTAGGAATCCGACTGTATTATATTGCCTTTGAGTACAATATAGAGAGTTTTGATTTACAACTTCTAATGCTGAAATTAGGGCATCAGAGAGTCTAAATTAATGAACATAAGCTAAAACTAAAACTTTGCTCAAAAGAAACTACTCCTAATTGATAATAAACAACTTGCATGGATTTTAAATCCATTTACAATGAGTTTTTCCATGCAAGAGGGATACAACCCGTCAAGAAAAGAAAGAGAAAGAATATAGGGTTTCTTTTGAGAACTTGGAGTCTTCTTCTTGATTCTTGGAGATCTTCCTTGGAATATTCATATGGAGGTTATTCTTGTGTTGGGAACTGGTAGGGGACCCTTAGTCCTTCAAAAAAAAACTCAAGTTAAGCATCAATCTAATATGGAGTTCAACTTCCATACAAAAAGGTGATCTCGCTGGAAATATTCAAAATTTTGGCCCCCGACCTCTACTCCAAAGTTTTTAATTACCCAAAACTTGCCAAATGTTGAACTAACTCCGAAGGTATGATAGTTTCAGCCCTTTTGGAGGTTGAAAGGCTGAAAAGACCAAAATTTTGAAATGCTTCGAAGGCCGAAAAGACCGAAAACTAGGGAGGCCAAAAGGCTAAAAACTGTATTAGCCGACAGGGCCGAAAGGCTGAAAACTAAACTTATCTTTTTTGCAGGAAAATGCCAAGTGTTGAAAACATTCTTCTCCAAAATGCTAAAAAGGACTGAGGAGTCAGTTGGGGAAGACTTTTGGATATGCAACCTGTAACCTCTGTATGACTTCTTGCACTTCCTCATAGTTTATTTCTTTCCTCTTTACCTTGTTGACCTTTTTGTCTTGCTTCTCTTTAAATATAGTCAATTCAGAAGCAAAGAAATGGATCTCCTCTTCATATTATGACATCCTTAACATCTCTTCTTTTGAATAGAATAGTTGTTATAAGGCCTCCTTGGTATTGATACCTACCAGAATATCCCTGAACTATTGGACCACTTCTTTTGATGGTCGTAAGATATGTTTATCTTCATCTCGGTATAAGTCAAGGCCAATTCCTGTGAAGAAAAAATCTATTTCTTCTACCCACTCCTATAAATCCTTCTACTTTTCTAATATAGAGGCTTGACATTTCTTATAGACCTTAAATATCTTGGCCATTCGTTTGATCCAGGTCTTGAAGTTGTCAAGCTCTTCACCCTCATATAGCTTTACCAAGATCTAGAAACGTTGTTTCCTGATTATTTTTAGGTCTTGGAGGGTGGCTTGCCATTTGTTTATCTCAGAGTCTAAGCATTCATGATGGGCCTGTTGTATATTTTATCTGTAGTGTAAATGGCCTCCATCACCTCATCTGAATCATATTCCCAAACCTTTGGGGAAATCGGGGATTTCAAAGCATGTTGTGCAAGGGTAAGGGATATCCAGCAATAGTCCTTGATTCTAACCTCGTGGTCATCCACACAGTTTATCCAATGGTCTTCAAGATGTGGTTCATGGATGTAGAACTTGCCAATGATATGGCTGTATGTGCCTATGGGGTCAAAACAAGGCCGAACTGTCTTATACAACTAGAGTGGACAATCATCCCATTCAAAGGCCAAGGAATTTTAGACATTCATGTCTATTAGGGTGTATGGGCCCAAAGAAATGGGGAAATCCCAGCAATTCTTCTTCTTGTGTTTTATATGTTCATAGGCATCTGCTAGCTTCCTGGCCATCTCTATAGTGATTACCCAATTAGATGGATACTTGGGCAGCTTCTTCATCTTTAAAGTGGAACCTGCTACCCAGATGTATGTGAATGTTCTAAATTGTATATAATAGGCTCCGATGGCCCTAACCTTGGCAACTGCTTCTTCTGACATCCTCTTCGCAAAATCACTGGTCTCAATAGATTAGATGATGGAAAAGATGAATGCATTGTTGACAATATTGTAGTCAAGGCTATCCTCTGGCATGTTTTCCATTTTCATTAACTGTGGGTATACAATGTGGGGCCACACATTTGGATCATTTATCCTCCCACTCTTGGTGAGCACTGGGTAGTCCGCCTGTGCCACGAATAAGTATACTATGTAAGTAATCATATAGAATTTGGGATTATGTTTCACTACATTCAAATGTTCATTCAACCTATCACTGATGATGGTGCCCCAATCGAACCTAGCCTTACGACCTCTGACCTTTTCTATGAGGAGGATCATCCAATATTTGAGTTGGATGGACTGGTGTAGTCCATACACTCTGCTCAGTAATGTTGTTTTTGCTTGGATATCATCCTTCATATACCCCCTTTTGAGGTCTATGTTATCCAATTTGTTTTTTGCAAGGGGTTGTTTGAGGTAGTTTTCATTGATGATCTCATATGCCTCCTCTCCCTTATTCTGAAACCATCTATTTCCCTTCTTGACAAAGAAGTCATAAAATTTGTCTATTCCTTTATGAAGGTGGAAGACCTCTTTTATGATATCGGGTCTTATGTCTTGTACCACCTATCCTTTTGTGTTTCAGACCACCCTTTCATCTGGGTTGTAGTGGTTTTCCAAAGTCATGATTAGCTCAGATGAAGTGACAACCACTGGGTGGGTTGCTGCGTTGACTAAGCTTGAGAGGACTAGTGAGGTGTAGTCCTCAAATCTCCCTGCTGGTTGGGAACATCTGGTCAGGAACTGATCCTAATCTACATTTTTGATGTTAATATCGGTGATCTTAATGTGCTTGTTCCCGGTCTTTGAAGGGGGGTTATTCCAATTATATAAGTACTTCATTGGTGACACAATCCATTTCTCAGGCATTCCTACAAGAAGGTGCAAGTATCAATGTTTTTTTGAAAAGGGAAACTAAAAGAGAAGGAAAGCGATTAAGCTAGGAAATCAGAAGCAGAAAAGCTCTTCAAACAGCTAGAAATGCATATTTTGCACTTTCATCCTCTTCGGTCTTTCGAGCATCAAAAACTAGTTAGGGGGCTGAAAAGGCCAAAAACATGAAAGAGCATTCATCGAGGAACAATTTTTTTTGGAATTTTAGGGTGTGAAAGTCCAAAATGGGTCTTCAGACTCTGAAAGTCTGAACAGGATCTCAGACTCTGAAATTCCAAAATCTGCAAGGCATACAACATCTTCAAAGATTCAGACTTGTTGGCATTTTGGACGTCTCAAAGGTCTGAAATGCCAAAAAGGCCGAATCTCTGAGGAGCACTTAGGCAAAAAAGACCTCAGCTGGTTTTCGGCCTTTCAGAGGCTGAAAACCTGCAACAAAGGTCGTGACAGGAAAAAATAGAAACCGAAAGGGGCAAACACAAACAATGACAAAGACTAACGAGATGAGGAGAGGTCTCTCCCACGAGGCTAAGGGTGGAAAGAAAACCCTAAGGATTTGGGGGGGGCACTGGACCAAACAAACACAAAAATGCAAAAGAAAACCCAAACCTAACAACGAAAGACAATCAAAACAACGAGAAAACCTACCTCTCAAGAGCTAGGAGAGGAGGACAGAGGGAAGTGGCTGCAGGTGCAAAGAAATCAACCAAGAGGAGGGATATTAATGAAATGGTGAAGTCCTAGGGAGCACAGAAGATGCCAGAGAACAAAAAACAAAGTGAAGGTCATTTAGGGCCTCAAGACCTTATATAGCCTGCGAAGGACGTCAACACTTTTTGGTGTTTCAACGTCCAAAAAACTGAAAAGTCCGTAGGTAGACACTTTCATATTTTCGGTGGTTTTAGAGGCCAAAACACCGAAAGGGCCAAGCTTTGGCCTTTTGCCCATTTCAAAATTTTGGAGGACTTTAGGTCCTCCGAAATTTTGAAAGGATGAAAAGGCCAAAAAAGTATCTTGAATTTGTTCAACAGGCTCATAATGAGACCCACTTGCGAGGAACCGAGAAAGGGGGCATACTTGAAGGCCAAAAGGCAGAAAAAAGAGGGGGGTCCCCATGCTCAGAGGACCAAGATGGGGTGTGTGTTGTGGACCCACAACAAATAGCCTCGACAAAAGGAGGAATGACCAAGGCATTTCTTCACCATCAAGACTCGTCTGGGTTGTAACTTTGCAATAGAACAAAAACCAAGAGACATAGGAGTCTACAATATTCCAATGACTTTCAATTCTGAATTTTTTTCTGGTATCCTTAGTGTGTGTTCAGTTGTGTTTATTCCTTGATCCTCAATTGCGGTAACCCAAACATTTTTCAGCTATTTCTAACCTTCGCCATGTAGACCAGGGCTTCCCAGAAAGAGCTTTGCTTCCAGTTAGGTATCCATAGCCTTGAAAAAGTTTCCTGCGAATCCCAAGTATAACCTTTCTCTACTGCCAGCCAGGTGTTCATAACCCCAGTAGAGGTTGTCATAGCCACCCTAGTCTGCTTTGTCCGCTAGGTTGTAGCCTTTGTTTGAGAGTTATGTTCTTTGGAAAGTCATTCTTATTTTCCTTCGAGTGCCTGAGATGCATCAGGCTTTGGATGTAAATTTATTCCATGCATTTAGGTCCATATTTATTTTCTTTGATTGACCTGAGAAATGATTAGGCTGTGCTACCCAAATCTCACACTCCTGACCTCTTCAGGCCACTTTTCTTTTCGTGTGTTCTTATTTTCTTTCTTTAGCTATTTATCTTCTTTTCTTTTGCTATCACCTTGGAATCCATTTAGACTTGGGTAATGGGGATTGGTGGGTACCTGAATCCATACACTAATGCTAGTTGCAACTAAAAAATGCTCAAGAAACCAATGTTCTTTGGTGCTATTTCTTAATGTGTTTTGGTGATTAGGATGACTGAGCTTTCAACCTCTTCCTTTCTGCCAATAAAAGATGACACCACTTTGTCTTTTGGAGTGTTCTCTGCACTATATGTTGCCTTGGAGAATTTGGCTAAGAAATACCTCTGTCCTATTTAGGAACCACTTGGAGTGAATCCAAGACACACTAGACCCAAAGATAAAAGGGCCCTGACAAAAGGAGGAACGACCACAAATGGAAGAACAAATTGACGACAAGGATGAAAAAAGAAAGAAAGAAAACAAAGAAAGAAAAAAAGACTATGATACAAGGGACATAAGGTAATCTTGCTTAGGATCAAAAATAATGTTTGAGGAATTTCCCATTGACTAGCAATGGGGTCAACTCTCCTTTTAAAGTGCTGGTCCTAAAAGTGTTCTCCCCCAAGATCTCTGTTATCTGATAAAGGCCTTTCCACAATTTTTGGAATTTGGTGTGGCTACTTGGATTTTATTTTGACTTATCCCACATGAGGACAAGGTCAGAGAACCTGAAGGCTTTAATAGTGGCTCTCTTATCAAACCACCTCTTGATGATGACCTGGTGTTTTGATACATGCTCTAGGGCCAATGTTTGCTTCTCTTCAAGGTTGAGGAAATTCATGAGCCTAACTTGTACTCGATCTTCGCCTCCAACGTACTAGTCCATAAATCTCAAAATTAGGATTTTAAAATTCATAGGGGAGACCGGTTGCAAGCTATAGACCAGTTGGTATGTGGACGTCCGTAGGGCATTCTTGATCCTCACCCAGTTGGTCCACAGGGTGTATTTTAGTTGTGTGTGCCAATCCCAGGGATTATCATCTAGAAGGTGTTTGATCACTGTTGTGAGGTTCTTATTGGTAGATTCCGCTACGCCATTGCCTTGTGGATAGTAATTTGAGGAGAATTTAAGGATTACCTAGTTTTTGAAGGCCCATTGCATGAGCAAGGTAGAGGAGAAAGAGGGAGGATTGTCAAATACCAGATAGAATGGCATTCCAAACCTAGTTATGATGCGCTCCTCTAAGAACCTGGTTACAACCTCCCTGGTGGAATGTTTTAGTGCTTGAGCCTCCGTCCAACATGTACAGTAGTCGGTGGCTGTCAGAATAAACTTGTGTCCTTCAGACAAAGAAGGGTTAATCACTCCAACAAAATCTAAGCCCCATTGGGCGAACGAACGTACCTCATATACCGGGTGTAAGGGCATTATTGGATTTCCCTTTCGAGTTGCACTCATTTGGAAAGTGTGGCATGATCTCACGTGTTCACTAGTGTCTTTGAATATTGTTGGCTAGAAATATCCTTCTCTTAGGATTTGGTGAGAATCTTGTTCAGCTGAACTGTGCCCTGTTCCATATTTGTCATGAAAATCTCCTAGGACATGTTTTGCTTCCAGTCTATCCAGACACTTGAGGTACAAACCCTCATAATTATGCTTATACAATTGGACTTTATTTAACATGTAGGAGATACTTTTGATTCTCAGAGCTCTTCTCTATGAACCATTCATCCCCTCGAGGCAACGATTCTGCAGCAGGTAGTAAACTATGTCTTGGTACTGTTGACGGGGTTTTGCTGACCGGGTCTGCCAACAGTCATAAGTTGTCACCGGGTTTCGGGGAAATCGGCCAACTCCACCTGCAAATGTTGTCTGGGGGAAATAAATCCTCTGGGCCTCCAAGCACCTGGGTGTCAGGTCACGACGGTGCTAGGCTCGGTTGGGAGAGGTGACTATTTTCAAGGGGGATAGCTGGTTTCTTCAACTCATCCTCTCCGGAGATTCGATCAAGGTAAGGTTTTCCCTAGCGTTCTATACTTAGCAAATAAAGAAAAAAAAGATCCTGCAGGGTTAGGAGTAGTTCATCTAACTATAGTCATGTCTAAATATCTGGAACATCAATAATACTCTGGTAAACTACACTAAATACCGAAGAAACACATAACCATCAGCTAGCATTTTATCAGTAGCGGGAATAAAGAGGTCGTTAATCTACTTCAACATACTAGAGTAAAAGACATACAGAACATTAAAACATGAAATACCATTAACTCCGAAACAAGAATGCCAACAACATCATTGCTAAGAATCCTTCCTTCTTCATTAACATTCAGTCCAGCAAGCACTAGGGCGTGATACAATGGTGGCTCTAGGGGAGCATCTAACTACCAAGAACAGAACTATGGAGCATTGAGCTCTGCAACTAAAATCAGAAATTACTTTGCTACTGCTATGGACAACAAAATCATCAATTTCGCCGACCCTTGGAAATGGGCCGATTTGCCTATTTATACAACTCTTTTCTAACCCTAACCCTATTTACATCATGCTTTAAATAAAATACAATATCTGGGGGGCTGGTACTACCTGCGCCACCCTACAAAAGACCTGGAGACAGAATAGGTCTGTCATGTCAGAAGAATGAGATAAGAATATACATCAGAAGAATCGGTCTCAAGAAGAGAGCAGGAGAGAAAAAGGAAGAAAGTAGGTCCCCCGGGGACCGAGCCTACATGCCTCATAAATGGGAAATACGATGCCCTGTCTCCAATGCACAAGGTGTACCCTTGAGCGGTGCCTCAAGAAGACCACCTTGTCAGAAAACCAACTGTCGAGCCAACGCCCCTTAATGTACCCAACTACCTTCTGACAGTTTTTATTAACCGCCTCTGAAAGTGACCGGTCGGCCTCGGGGACCGGGACACAGATCACTTTAAAGAATACAAAATTGTTGGATCCGGGACTCCGGGATCTAGGAAATTACATCCCAAAAAGAATAAAGAATACTCAATGTGAGCTTTTCCTTGGCCTCCAGAGAAAGCTCAAGGTTGCTTATTATCATTGAAAGCCTGAAGGAGACGGGAAATGGCATCTTCATCTATATTTTTCAGGCTGGCCCTTCTGTGCTTGGCGACCTCAACTTGTTCCCCCAAGTTCAGAACATTTTCTTTAAATTCATCTGCCAACCTCACCGCGTCATGGCCCTTAAGTATCATTTCATTTAATTTTTCCATTTGGGCCCCGTCTACCCCCTCCGGGGATTGATATCGAGATTGCATTATTTCATCAAAACTCCCCAAAACTGAATCTTCGGGGGTGTATGTATCTGTACTAAGGGGAGAAGCCCCGGAAACCTTTATTACATAAGAATTGTATAAATTAGAAGGATATTTTACGGTGTGTACCTTCTCTTGCAAGGACTCTACCAGTTGCTTGGTTACCTCCAATGTGAGGTCAAGTCTGGCGTGCTGAGTTCTTACAAAATCAAATGATTCCTCACCCAGAATTTTGGATTCAGAAATCATGTCTTCTCCCAGGGTGAGGAGCTCTTCGAGCTCTACCTTCCATGCCTGGTAATTTTTGGAGTCACTCTCCCACTGCTCACTAAGTGTTTCTGCCTGGTGAATAACTTGCCGGGCCGTGTACAAGTCCGGGAGAGTGGACGCAAGGAAATGCCAGGTGTTTCCTATCTGGAGGGCGACCCATTTGTGTACTGCTTGGGCCTTCTTTTTCATTACCCGCAGGGAGTCTATGTCACTCTGCGGTATTTCTTCTGGTGTAGACGTCTCTGGAGGGGCGACATTGATGGGTCTGGCCAGCTCATTAAGCAACCCCATAAGGTTTGCGTTCTTTTCTTTCTCAGCCTTGAGCCTCTGGGCCTCTTTTTTGTACCAGGCTTCAACTGCCCTTGCTACCTCCTTCAGCAAATCTACCTCGCCTTGCTTTCCCATTTTTCCTAGGGACACCTTTGCAACATTGTAATCTGCGGGGTCTGCGGTTGCTTCATCGGCGTCTGGGGGAGGTGTTGCCACAATGGCAACTGTCTCTCCACCCGGCCCAGTTCGTAGAGTATGAACTATCCGGGCCTTCTTTTCCTTTTGCGGGGCCTGAGCTAGGGCCATCATTTCAGCGAGGGAGGGAGGAATCACTGGTGCAGATTGAACTTTTCTCTTCTTGCTTTCTACCAGCCACTGAGGTGGGAGAGGCGGCCTTCCTGCCAGAATTTGTTCTCCCGATTGTCTCCCAGTGTCCGGTGGATGTAGCTCTTCTTCAATGTGAACATCCGTTCCCCTTCCTGCCGAAACTTCCTCTGTAGTGACGTTCTCTTTAATCTCCATCTCCTCAGCCTGGTCATGTTCATCTAGCATTGGGTCTGGACCCTGATAGGCGTCCTCAGGGATTTCTTCTTTGAGCTGCTCTTTTTCTTGTTCTTCTTCTTCTGCCAGAATTTCTTTTTCTGTTGGCAGTAGGGGGGGCATCAGGCCAAGATTTAGAGTTTGGGCCGCTATGATAACCTGCCCAGAGGTCACCCCCGGGAGTGGCCTTGGGAACGTGGCGGCTGAGTTTAAGGTTATTCTCGAAGGTCCAGTTCCCCCAGCGGATGTCATTTGTTTTCTTGGCTTTGGTTGGTCCACTCCCGGACCTTGTATCTCTTGATTCCCGGAGATAATCTCAGGCTCTGGCTCCTTTTCTTGTTCTTACTGCTCTTGCCTTGCGGCTTCTTGTTCTGCAGCTTCTGGTTCCATCTCTGGGACTTTCACCCCTACTTGCATATCGTCCCCCTGTAAGTTGCCGAAATCATCAGCCACAAACAAGTCAAATTCTTCTTCTGGAGGGGGACTGGCCGGGACCTCTGCAAGCTCTATTTCTTTCTCCGGCTCCGGGAAACTGGAAAAAAGAATCTCCACTTCCCTGGGGAGGGACGCCGCCGGCGTTGGTTCTGCCTTGGGCTATTTTATGTGCTTCCTCTTCCTCCTGGTGACCAAAGGTGGTCCCGCATATTTTATTTCCGCTGCTTCCAGTGGATCCACCCCCATTGCCTTGACCATTAAGGCTGCCAATGACGGGGAGGAAGGAGGATGAAGTGGCCCGGTCATTAATGTTGGGGTGGCCAACTTCGTGATTAACTGTTCCCTCATTTGCTGGGAATCTGCCACTGATTATTTTATTTGCTCCGCTATGGGGACTTCTTTCACGGAAGGGGTTGTAGCTATTTTCTTCCCTTTGTCTACACCTTGCGAAGAATTCTCGGCCCCTGGGGTTAATCTTGGTACTGGTGGTAGAGTTATCTTTGGTGCCGGCTGGGCTGTCCGACGAGTACTCCCGGGGCACACTTTCTTGAAGTAGCCGTGACTTCGCTCTACTACTTCCCGGGTGAAGTCTTCAATTGTGGGCTCTTCCTGGGCTGCCCAATTTACCGGTGGAAGGGCTCTTTTATCGAGCCCCTTTTCTTTGTACTGGGGATCCTCGGTGGGGGCGGCGTCTGAGAAGTTGGCTGGGAACTTCCAGAGTCAGAGCTTCTGCATCATTCCGGTTGTCATCTTGACATAGTGCTTGCTCCGCACCTCCACATCATCTTGGCAATCTGCCCAGAAATCCTCCATATGTATTTGATGGGGCTCTGAAGCCCGGGGCAGTGCCGTTGCAATTCGTCCATGCGGATCAAAATTCTTCCGTGACAGATAGAACTCTTGTAAGTTGTAGCTTTTTAACTCATTGTCTGCCTCCTTCATGGTGGCCAGAATACATGTGTAGTTCCCACATGAGATTGGGAACAAGACGTTTGGGACCTTCTTGAGGGCCGAGAAGGCGTGCAGCTCCATTATTTGCCGACAATATTCCAGCAGCACGATCTTGTCCCCACAATGCCTGGGCAACAAGTAGGGTTTCCCAGAGAAGCCAACGACCCTAATGTATGAGTGCTATTGGAACTGAACATAGTAATTTCCATAACTACTGACCAATTTTATCGCCTCAGTTGACAGGCGGTATCCGGCATCCCGGGTTGGTGTAAGCAGATGGTAGTAAACGAACACGTCGTTTACTCAGCAGAAACTGGGGAAACTGGCTTCCCATTGAATTTGTGGGAAATGGTCCCACGGTGCCTTTTGTCCCAGGCCAATCCCGAGTACTCCGTCAGTGAGCAGGCCGTGAGAGTGGGGCCTTTGTTGCGCCAGGGCCCAGAAAATGTAAGAAGACATATAGAACTTCTTCTTTTGGTTCAGTTGCCGGAACCCAGAATCGACATGATTGGAAATTATGGTGGCCCAGTCGAAGAATCCTTCCTTGGTAGCGATGCCAAGGAGGAAATAATACATCCATTTTGTAAATTTCTGGGCGAAGGGTTTCCCGAAGACCCGGCCCAATGCTATCATCCCCATCTGGATGCTCTCTTTGAATTCAGAGCAGGGAATCTCTATCTTCATTCTTTTTGGGTCCCTCTTTGGGACTTTAAGCCAATGGGTATTCATGTATACCCGGGAAGCATCCTCTAGTTGTGTGAACTGCTTCAAGGCATCAGTCCTTGTGACCACCGAGGCCTTGGCAAATTGTGGGATCCCCAGGCTTGCTTGGAAGGTGACTCGGTCGAGAGCCACCAGTGGAGTGGGATATCCTGTGGGCTCCGCAGGCGCGAGCATGACGGCCCAGATAGAAGAGTTGTAGTGGCTCGCTAATGTTAGAATAAGCTCCAGAGATTGCATGGAGCACGGGAAACAGGCCACCCGGAGGATTCCAGAGTTCCCGAAGTTGATCGCCAATGGATCTCCAGCCTGTCGCTGGATGTGCATGATCTTTACCAAGGCCTGCATTTCTGCCCAAGTCCCAACACTGGTGTTGGTCATCAGTTTTACCTTGGACTCAATCTTTGAGCCCACAATCTCATTATCTTATACAAAATTCATGGTGAGGGGCAGCTTCGTTAGGGCCGTCTCCATCTTTGACTTTGCGGTGGCCCTAGTCTCTGTTGTGGTTTGCAGTTTCAGGCTTCCAGGTGGAGATGATGTGGACACTTCAGACATGTTTGGAATATGAAGTCCGGGGACCTGCAAGACAAGATGACCATCAGAACATACTTATTAAAATAATTATTTCGGGACTTGGAGAACCTACCACTGTGGTGTTTTTCCTTCCTGAAAAGTTAGTATCATGCAAAGGCAACCGAAAAGCAAAACATATTGTACACTTTAGATATCGTACATCCGGGTCTAGAGACTTTATCATACTTGGTAAGGACATATGATGGATGGTGGGAAGAGAACCGAGGTCCAGAGAAATGATCGTTAGCAAAGATGAATAAAAAAGCAAGATGTCCAGCCCATGTGGGCGCCACGTGCGTTGACATTAAATGGATGTGATGGCGACGACGGCGGAGCCAACTGTCTGAACGCGTGAAAAGGGAAAGCTACTTGGCTGGAAGTAATTGCGTGCATGGGAAATAAATGAGGTCCTGACAACCTTAATGGAGGAGAGAGAAAACCACCTGTTTGAAACCGGCCAAGAGCCGAGTTTCAAACAGGTGGTTTTCTGCCTTGAGACAAGCTTGAAGGCGAGAAAACCAGAAGCAAAGGTGACTCGACCAGCTTGTCAAGCCACCTGGAAGGATATTCATGGAGCTAAGGGATATATACATGAAAACAAAGAGATATATACAAGGGTTACATATAGCTATATACATATATACATGAATATACATCCTGGGTCGACTCCCACGGGAGGACCAGACAAAGAAAAACACATATATACAACGATTTACATTATTTACGCAATTTACAGACTTTACAGACAAACAACTTCTGCACAGAGGGCGGACAACCCTCTGGCAGAGCCAACCCACCAACGGGCGACAAAACCAGAAGACCACAGACTAGACAAGACAGAGAAGCAAAACAAAAAAAACAAACAAAACCAAGCAAACCCAAAGAAAGACCATAAAGTGAAAGCAAAACAGAGAGGAGGGAAGGCAGGAACACCAACCTGAGATGTAGAAGGTGGAGGGGGAAGGATTACCGAGGGAACTCTGCAACAACCCGAGTCGTCAAACTATCAGAATCACCACCACAAAGCGCTTGCACTTGCCTGAGAATGACAGAAGGTGTTTAGCTTTGATTATTACTAACTCTCTGCAAATGCTCTGTTAATCGCTTTAGAATTTCTCTAAGTGCTTGAAGGTTTTAATCGTGGTAAGTGTGAAAATGATAGGTAAGTTCTATTTATACCCGCGGTAAAGCAATCCTCCTCCTCTGGCAATTCCCAGACGAGCGAAACCTCCAGACTCCGGGCCCGGGGATTCCTTGTGATGATATTCTTAAGAACATCATAGCGAAGAATCCTAGGGTCCGGAATCAGGCTTCCAACAAAGACAACCTCTAGGACCGAAATCATGGAGGAGAAACCAACAAACAAAACAACAGACTGGGGAAGAAAACCTCGGAGAGAGAAAGAGAAAGAAAAAGAAAGACAAGGAAAAACCGCAAGCAAAAAGCAAACCAAAGAAAAAAGGGGGACCCAACATTTTGAACACAAAATGTAGGGATGGGGATGCAGGGCATAACAAATGGTGACTATCTGGGACAAATGCCTTATCGCATTTGAGAACTAAAGAATCTCTGGTTAGCAAAACTTGAATAAGCCTTATCCTGAAGCGTCTGACAGGAAAAGAGAAACATATCCGAGAGAATACACCCAAACAGGAATCAGTCTGTAGTCTTTTATCAGTGGTGTCGTGTGTTCTTAGGAAGGAAATTAAGCTAATGACCTTTGGGAGGAATAGAGAATAGGCACTAATTACATCGAACCAGTCATTAATTTGCTTGTTTCCCCCGGAGACCGGAGCTTTACACCATTTTTCCTCTTGTTATTCTATTTGATTCTGGGTGGCAAAGGCGGTACTTCTTTCACCATTAAGCTTAAGCTTAGCTAATTTTAATGGCGGTACTTCTTTCACCTATCCACCTGCGTTTAGATATTAGAAGGGGGGATAAAGCTCTAGACCCAGGAGGAATTTCTTTAGATTTTCAGACGTGGGTCAACCAATCAGTACAGCCGATCTACCCTCGATGTGTCCGATTACTTGTTCCTTATATTATTATTTATGTTCACCGATTGCCAGACTCCCGGAGAGAACACCCAGTGGAGATTCTTCAAAATGTGCTATATCCTGTAAAATGACCCTGGAGACCAGGTCAATTCCACTGTGCTAAAGATAGATTCTAAAGTTTACCATGCCAATGACATTGTACCGGAGGCCAAAGTTATGCGAAGCATTCCAATTTCTGCAAGACGGAACAAAACACTGGGACCGAAAGAAAACCGAAGATGAAAACAAAGATGACAAAAGAGGACTGCCCTGGAGGACAGCCGACGAGGCTATTTACAAGGTAGGATACCTCGCAACGAGGCATCCAGAGAAAATATTTACAAGCGGAAGGCTTTACATATAATACAACTTAGGACGAACTTACCTCACTTGAAATAGCGTTTGAGAAACTGTCCATTAACGGGCAATGCGACAGGTTCCCCAGTCAAGGTGTTGAGGTGATAAGTGTTTGCCCCGCAGATTTCTGAGATCAGATATGGTCCAAGCCAGAGCCGTTGGAACTTGGTGTGCTTTCCTTTCTTCTCCCGGGCCTTGTCCCACAACAGGACCAGGTCCAAAATCTGAAAAACCTTGTATTGGGCTCTTCGGTCAAACCATCATTTTATCACCGCTTGATAACGCGTGAAATGTTCAAGGGCTGCGTTTCTCTATTCTTCCATTCGCACCAGATTCAAGAGCCGAACCTCCACGATGTTGTCCATGTTGTTAAATTTCTGCATAAACTGTAAAACTGGGATCTGTAAGTTGACCGGGAATACAGGGTTCTGGCCATAAACCAGGTGGAACGAGGATGTTCCCAGGGCGGCTTTGATGCGAATGCGATCTGCCCAGAGGGTGAATTTAAACTTTTGATTCCAATCCCGGGGATTTTGTTCTAACAAATGTTTGATCACTTCAAGCAGGTTCTTGTTTGTTGATTCGGCAATGCCATTTCCTTGGGGATAATAGTTGCTGGAGAACCTCAGTGTGATCTTCCGATTATAGGTCCATTCGAGTAGCTGCACTGAAGAAAACGCTAAACCATTGTCACATACTAAAGCGAAGGGCATTCCAAACCGTGTGACGATGTTTTCTTCCAAGAACTTGATAACTATGTCTGCCGTGTTGTTTTTACAAGGTATAGCTTCAGACCAACTAGTGCAGTAATCAGTAGCAGTCAGAATGTATCGGTGGTTGGCAGACGAGTTGGGGTTAATTTTCCCGATGAAGTCAAATGCCCACAGGGCAAATGGTCTAGCCTCGTAGATTGGTTGTAAAGGCATGGCTGTGTTACGCTCACGATGCGTTGCAGTTTGACAAGTATGACATTTCCTAATGTGAGCGTAAACATCCTTGAATATATAGGGACAATAGTATCCATCCCAGAGGATCTGATGGGTAGTGGCATCAGCTGAGCCATGCCCAGTTCCAAATTGTCTGTGTAATTCATCGATTATCCTTACAGCTTGGTCTCTATCGATGCACCAGAGGTACACTCCTTCGTAGTTTCTGTGGTAAAGCGCAAAATTTTTTATCATGAAGTGGGTGATTTTCATCCACAGAGCGCGGCGTTTGTAGGGAGGTAACCCCTCTGGGCATTTTTTGTTTAGTAACAGATATACCAAATCGGTGTACCATGGATCCTGGGTAATGGACTCCACTGTGTAAGTCTGACATTCTATATGGGGAGTCTCTTCTGCCATCACCCGACTTAGTCCCTGGCCTCGGACTATTTTCATGGGCTGCATCTCTAAGTCATATTCCTGGAGGATGGCCATCCATTTCCCTCGTCATTCACCCAATTCACTCTACATCAGCAGAGATTTGATGGCCTGGTCCGGGATGATAGCATGTACTTTGCTCCGGAGAATATAATGCTGGAATTTCTTTATGGCACGAACTAGAGCAAAGGCCTATTTTTCTAGTGGTGAATACCGGACTTCGGCATTTTTGAAGGGGGAACTCATGAAAGCTATTGGTCGTTCCTCCCCTTTGACCTTTTGGGTCAACACCGCCGCGATAGAATGCGGCGAAGCGAATGAGTAGATATAAAACAGGAGGGAATAGTTCGGACTAGCCAAGACAGGTGCCTCCATTATTGTTTGTTTAATTTGGGTGAACGCCCGCTTTGCTTCAGGACTCCACTCAATCTTGGTATCTTTCTTCATCATTTCATTGAGCGGTTTAACTATTTCTGCGAACCCCGTAATGAATCGTCACACAAAGTTGATTTTTCTAAAGAAGGATCGCATCTCTTTCTTGCTGCCAGGCATCTATAGATTTAGCAATGCTTCGACTCTATTAGGGTCTATGGATAACCCTTCTCAGAGATAATATGCCTGAGAAACTTCCCTTCTGTGACCCCAAATATGCACTTCTTGGGGTTGAGGGATATTCCGTACCGGCGACATCTCTCGTAGATCTGAGCGAGGTGGGCGGGATGATCATGCCTGTCCTAGGAAAAGATGGTCAAATCATCCATGTAGATGATTATGCATCGATTTACGAGGCCTTCAAATGCAATGTCCATGGCCTTTTGAAATGTGGCCCCTGCATTGATCAGACCGAAGGGCATTCTTCTGTACGCAAACATTCTCCACTTGGTGGTAAACACTGTTTTCTCTCTGTCCTCATACTTGACCATGACCTGGTTGTACCCTGAATATCCATCTAAGAAGGACATCATCTATGATCCATTTACTATCTACAACACCTCATCCAACGAGGGGAGAGGATGATTATCCTTCTTGGAGGCCTTGTTCAAATTTTGGAAATCCACGCAGAGGCGGATCTCGCCGTTCTTCTTTCTCACAGGGACCAAGTTGGCAACCCATGTAGTGTGCCGGATTGGGAAGATTATCCGGGCTGACAACAGTTTTTCTACTTCTTGACGAATCAGAGGTTCTATCAGGGGGTTGAATGGTCTTTGTTTTTGCCGGAAAGGCTTAGCGTCAAGTTTCAAAGGAATAGTGTGGGTCATGATGGATGTATCATACATTTTCAAGTCTTCATAACCCCAGGCGATTACGTCGATGTATTCTCGGAGAACTGCGAGAATATTCTCCTTTTCCTCAGGGGAACAAGAGGTACCAATGTGGATGATCTTTTCTTCACCGAGCTGGCTGATGTTAACCTTTTCAAACTTTCCTCCCTCAGGGGAGGATGACACCTTCTCGCGGGCCCGAGGGTCCGAGTCAAAGATTTGTTCTAGTGCAACCATCCCCTTAGGGATGGTGTTAGTGGGAAAATCCATGATCCCATCGTCTTCATCACCCTGCCCAGTATCGTCATGGTCACGTTCCTCCACTATCTGATTCTCAAAGACACCAACGTTTTCCATGAAGGCTAGGATATGTTGATCATCCTCAAAACCCTGAAAATGGGTGACATTATCTGGGATGGAGGGGGTGGGGACCATCTCAACTGAAAACCTCCGGAGTCGCGAGCCGACCATTGGCTCAAGTGTGCTGGCAGAAACGACAAGGGCATCTGGGACATAGTTCCATCACCAGGGAATGAGGTCAATGCCAAAGGCATCAAAATCTTCGATAAGGCTCCAAGCCCGATTGCGGTATGCAGCCAGCCTTTTGTCGTGACATGTGTATTGACTCCAGATTTGTTTAACAACCAACTCTGAATCACCCAGAGCCTGGAGGTGGGTGATACCTTTCCTTAATGAAAATAAGAGTCCAAGGACCAAAGCCTCATACTCCGTGACATTGTTCATACAGTTAAACTGCAGCCTATAGGACTAGAGGAAGGATTTCCCTCGCGGGTTGATTAATTCTACCCCGGTTGCACAGCCCTGTTTGGATTGGGACCCATCGAACTTCAGGGTCCATAAGTCATTGTTTGTAATCTGGGGCTGGGGAGGGGGAATTTTGTTTGGATTATTACCAGGGGACTTGGGGGATACCTCCCGGATTATCGGCGTGAAAGTAGAGTTTTCCTCCGGAGCCTTTTGAATTTGGGATTCTCGGGGAGATGGCACCAAAGGAGCGCATCCCATAGGAATACTAGGTTCTGGGAAATCAGTTGCATGTTATTTGTTCTGGAGGACATCAAGGTGCCGGTTAGCGATCGAGAGACATGGCCCACATTCCAGTTCTAAATATTTTTGGTAGTGTACCTGGCACCAAGTGTCGGACAAGAGTGTGGCCAGGGTTGCTGTGGAGTCTTGAGAGTCGACTTCAACTCTCATTTTTTCTTCTAGGTCTTGTGCTCTCTGTAGCACGGCGGGATCTTCTCCGGGGAGGAAATCGAATGTTAAGATTTCAAGAGGGCGGTACACCCCTAGAGAAGTCTCTGCGAAAAGGACTTCATTGACCTTCCCAATCTCAGTAAGGGCCTGTTTCATCTAGGGTTCACTTTCGACCTGGATCTTGTTTGATTCTCCTTCCCATAGAAGCCAAAAATGGGTGAAGTTGGTCAAGAAGTATCCATTCAAGGACTTAGACCAATTCTAACTTAGTAACATCCCATAGGTCTCTGGGATGTCCACCACTTAGATGTCGATGATGCTGGCTATCCTGGGGTCCTGGATAAGGTGTATCCGGATGTTCTTCAATTCCCACACCATTTTTACAGCTGTCTTATCCAGCTGGATTACTGCGCTGTTAGATGGGGTGGGGTGGAGTTCGAGCTTCTGACAAATGGACAAAGGCATGATGTTACCCTAAGCTTCGGAGTCTACTAAGTAGTTGTGTATATTTTTGCCATAAATGTTCAAGCCTAGTAGGAAAGGAGGGTCCTCATTATTTCCTTGGAAGACAGCCGCATTAGCATCTTCGAAGGAGACGGTCTTGGGTGGGAGGATAACTGCTTCCGGGTTCCCTAAAATCTTCAGAAGAGACTTCTTCTGCTCAGGAAAATTTAGCAAAACCTCCATCAAGGTCATGGAGGTGGTGGTCTGCTCTAACGCCTTCGTGATATCGAATCTCCCTCCCGGGAACGGGTGATTTTCCTCGGTGAGGTCTTTCGCTTGGTTATGGCTAGGACCTTTTGGAGGTACAGGTCGATCAGTTACGTTATTCCAGGGAGGAGGACTATCTTTGACAGAAGGTGTAGGCATGTAAGCTGGTCCTTTACTAGCCTAGTTCTGGGTATTGTATGGAGCCCGTGGGTTAGTAAAGGCATTGGCCTCAAAGGGCGGAATGGATTCATCAAAGAATCCCTACAGTTTGGATTCTTCTTCATCCTCTCCAGAGGTTCCGAAGAAGATGGTATCACAGGTGAAGGCACTATGGGTTGTTTCTTGGATAGGAGGCTCTGGAGGGGTAGCATCATGCGACTGCTGCCTGTCTAGCTGGGAGATCATGATAACCTTCTCTAAAGTGGCACAATTCACCTCATTGTGGGAACCCGTATCATGTAATCTACACCAGTTAGTCATGGGCTGGAAGTCTACGACCAGCGTAAAATGTGATGGTCCAGCACCATTTTGGTTGGTGTTTTAGTTCGGAGGCGAGCCTCTGGTGTTTACGTTATTATTCCACTGTTGCTGATTGGGTCGATACCCGTTGTTGAAGTTTCTTCCTCCGGCATTATTATTTCATTGGTTAGAGAAAACATTCCCTCTTTAGGAATTTGAGTTTTGGGGTGCGTAGGACCCCTCCTTTAGTTGGCCCATGTCCATAGTCAGGGAGGATGACATTCGTCGGAGGGATTCGACCTCGGTAGTCAACTGAGTGTTAGCGTCAAAATGTGACGGTTGTGGTTGTTGTTGGCTTCCCGAGAAGGCAGCAGGATTAACCAGAGTCGAGGGCGGCAATCCTCCAGCCACGGACGACTGGAAGAATGGCACTCCAGACAGATGCATCTGAGTTTTTTGTGTCTACTGCGGCTAGTTCCAAGGGAAGACTTCCAAACCCGGTGTGATTTGGGTCTGGGCTGGGTAAACATATCATTCCTGTTGGTCTATTATGGGTGGCGGAGGATTCATTTCCATCGAGGGGGCACCTATTGCCAGATTGGGGTTGTATCCCCCGACATATGTAGTTCTGCCGGGGGTCATATTGAAAGGCGTGCTCTGTCCAATGCCACCTAGGGATTTGTTGAGACCACGGGACAGCTCTAGGGCTAGGTTGTAGACTTTTGCCAAGGTATCCCGGTCGCCCGGGGCAGTTGTTTTCCAAAGGAGGGTGGCAACAAAAGGGTCCATCGCATTAAGATAAGTCTGTATGGTTACGTCTGGAGATGGGATAAAAGGGCCCGCACACCACTTCAGGGTGCGCTGGAACCTATGGTTAAATGCTGCAAGAGGTTCATTAGGTTCCTTCTGGATGGAGATAAACTGGCTGTGGGACCAAGCTGGGTCCACATGCACGTGAAAGGCAGCCAAGAAGGCATCCTCCATGTCCTGCCAAGTGTTGATGGAGTTGGCAGGCAAGTTAAGTACCAGTTCAACTCGCTTTGTCCTAAGGACAGGGAGAACATGCAGGTCACAACATCTTCATGCTGGAGCCAGTGTCGGTTCATGGCATCTTTATATGCCTGTAAGTGTTCCTCCATGGTTCGTGATCCTAAGTGCTCGTATCGTGGGCAGATTTTCTCCGGGTGAGAGGGTAAATCATTGGTCGCGCCCGAAAAAGTGCCCATTGGGGACCTAGTGTTTCTGAAGTATGCAACCATTGGGAGAACTATATGTTGGGTAGTGGTTTGGGTACTGGTTCCCGGGACTGTCTGGGGAGCTTGGGTATTCAGAGGTATGGTAGATCCCCAGACAATAGTGGCTGGAATGATTTTTGAGGTCTGCTTCTTTCGAGCAGGGGGTTTGAGTTTGACAAACCATCTGAGATTCGGGGCAGACCTGAGGACTCTTTCAAATTTAGTTGGGGAAAAAGACCCAATCCCGCCAAAGGCTTGTCTCCTAAAACTACAGCTCGGGGAACCCTCAGGAGGTGTAAAATCAGAATCTTTGAAAGGGGGTGAGTTCATGCCCTCCTTCTAGCGCCAGTTTCTGTTGACTGGGTTTTGCTGACCGGGTCCGCCAACAGTCATAAGTTGTCACCGAGTTCTGGGGAAATCGGCCAACTCCACCTGCAAAGGTTGTCCGAGGGAAATAAATCCTCCGGGCCTCCAAGCACCTGGGTGTCAGGTCACGACGGTGCGGGGCTCGGTTGGGAGAGGTGACTATTTTCGAGGGGGATAGCTAGTTTCTTCAACTCATCCTCTCCGGAGATTCAATCAAGGTAAGGTTTTCCCGACCATTCTATACTTAGAAAATAAAGCAAAAAAAGATCCTGCAGGGTTAGGAGTAGTTCATCTAACTATAGTCATGTCTAAATATCTGGAATATCAATAATACTCTGGTAAACTACACTAAATACCGAAGAAACACATAACCATCAGCTAGCATTTTATCAGTAGCAGAAATAAAGAGGTCGTTAATCTACTTCAACATACCAGAGTAAAAGACATACAGAACATTAAAACATGAAATACCATTAACTCCGAAACAAGAATGCCAACAACATAATTGATAAGAATCCTTCCTTCTTCATTAACATTTAGTCCAACAAGCACTGGGGCATGATACAATGGCGGCTCCAGGGGAGCATTTAACTACCAAGAACAAAACTATGGAGCATTGAGCTCTACAACTAAAATCAAAAATTACTTTGCTACTGCTATGGACAACAAAATCATCAATTTCGCCGACCCTTGGAAATGGGCCGATTTGCCTATTTATACAACTCTTTTCTAACCCTAACCCTATTTACATCATGCTTTAAATAAA
>MU228530.1:1827856-1847923 GCA_018584345.1 Thuja plicata | reverse complement strand
TTTACATCATGCTTTAAATAAAATACAATATCTAGGGGGCCGGTACTACCTGCGCCACCCTACAAAAGACCTAGAGACGGAATAGGTCTGTCATGTCAGAAGAATAAGATAAGAATATACATTGGAAGAATCGGTCTCGAGAAGAGAGCAGGAGAGAAAAAGGAAGAAAGTAGGTCCCCCGGGGACTGAGGCTACATGCCTCATAAATGGGAAATGCAGCACCCTGTCTCCAATGCACCAGGTGTACCCTTGAGAGGTGCCTTGAGAAGACCACCCTGTCAGAAAACCAACTGCTGAGCTGATGCCCCTTGATGTACCCAACTACCTTCTGACAATTTTTATTAACCGCCTCTGAAAGTGACTGGTCGGCCTCGGGGACCGGGACACAGATCACTTTAAAGAATACAAAATTATTGGATCTGGGACTCTGGGATCTGGGAACTTACATCCCAAAAAGAATAAAGAATACTCAATGTGAGATTTTCCCCAGCCTCCAGAGAAAGCTCAAGGTTGCTTATTATCGTTGAAATCCTAAAGGAGACGGGAAATGGCATCTTCATCTATATTTTTCAGGCTGGCCCTTCTGTGCTTGGCGACCTCAACTTGTTCCCCCAGGTCCAAAACATTTTCTTTAAATTCATCCGCCAGCCTCGCCGCGTCATGGCCCTTAAGTATCATTTCAGTTAATTTTGCCATTTGGGCCCCGTCTACCCCCTTCGGGGATTGATATCGAGATTGCATTATTTCATCAAAACTCCCCAAAACTGAATCTTCAAGGGTGTATGTATCTATACTAAGGGGATCAGCCTCGAAAACCTTTATTACATAAGAATTGCATAAATTAGAAGGATATTTTACAGTGTTTACCTTCTCTTGCAAGGACTCTACCAGTTGCTTGGTTACCTCCAATGTGAGGTCAAGTCTGGCGTGCTGAGTTCTTCCAAAATCAAATGATTCCTCACCCAGAATTCTGGATTCAGAAATCATGTCTTCTACCAGGGTGAGGAGCTCTTCGAGCTCTACCTTCCACGCTTGGTAATTTTTGGAGTCACTCTCCCACTGCTCAATAAGTGTTTCTGCCTGGGGAATAACTTGCCGGGCCGTGTACAAGTCCGGGAGAGTGGACGCAAGGAAACATTGGGTGTTTCCTATCTGGAGGGTGACCCATTCATCTACTTCTTGGGCCTTCTTTTTCATTACCCGCAAGGAGTCTATGTCACTCTACGGTATTTCTTCTTCTGTAGACGTCTCTGGAGGGGCGGCATTGATGGGTCTGGCCAGCTCAGTAAGCAACCCCATAAGGTTTGCATTCTTTTCTTTCTCAGCCTTGAGCCTCTGGGCCTCTTTTTCATACCAGGCTTTAACTGCCCTTGCTGCCTCCTTCAAAAAATCTACCTCGCCTTGCTTTCCCCTTTTGCCCAAGGACATCTCTGCAACATTGTAATCTGCGGGGTCTGCGGTTGCTTCATCAGCATCTGGGGGAGGTGTTGCCACAACGGCAACTGTCTCTCCTCTCGGTCCAGTTCATAGAGTATGAACTATCCGGGCCTTCTTTGCCTTTGGTGGGGCCTGAGCTAGGACCATCATTTCGGCCAAGGAGGGAGGAATCACCGGTGCAGACCAAACTTTTCTCTTCTTTCTTTCTACCAGCCACTGAGGTGGGAGAGGCGGCCTTCCTGCCAGAATTTGTTCTCCCGATTCTCTCCCAATGTCCAGTGGGTTTAGCTCTTCTTCAATGTGAACTTCATCCATTCCCCTTCCTGCCGAAACTTCCTCTGTAGTGACGTTCTCTTTAATCTCCATCTCCTCAGCCTGGTCCTGTTCATCTAGCATTGGGTCTGGACCCTGATAGGCTTCCTCGGGGATTTCTTCTTCGAGCTGCTCTTTTTCTTGTTCTTCTTCTTCTGGCATAATTTCTTCTTCTGTTGGAAGTAGGGGGCATCGGGCCAAGATTTAGAGTTTGGGCCATTTGGATAACCTGCCCGGAGGTCGCCCCTGGGAGTGGCCTTGGGAACGTGGTGGCTAGGTTTATGGTTATTCCCGAAGGTCCGGTTCCCCCAGCGGATGTCATTTGTTTGCTTTGCTTTGGTTGGTCCACTCCAGGACCTTGTATCTCTTGATTGTCAGAGATAATCTCTGGGTCTGGCTCCTTTTCTTGTTCTTGTTGCTCTTTCCCTACGGCTTCTTGTTCTGCAGCTTCTGGTTCCATCTCTGGGACTTCCGCCCCTACTTGCGTATCGTCCCCCTATAAGTTGCCAAAATCATCGACCGCAAACACGTCAAATTATTCTTCTGGAGGGGGACTGGCTGAGACCTCTGCAAGCTCTATTTCTTTCTCTGGCTCCGGGGAACTGGAAGAAAGAATCTCCACTTCCCTGGGGAGGGACGCCGCCGACGTTGGTTCTGCCTTGGGCTGTTTTATGTGCTTCCTCTTCCTCCTGGTGACCAAAAGTGGTCCCGCATATTTTATTGCCGCATCTTCCAGTGAATCCACCCCTGTCGCCTTGACCATTAAGGCTGCCAATGACGGGGAGGAAGGAGGATGAAGTGGCCCGGTCATTAATGGTGGGGTGGCCAGCTTCGTGATTAACTATTCCCTCATTTGCTGGGAAGCTGCCACTGATTGTTTTATTTGCTCCGCTATGGGGACTTCTTGCGCAGAAGGGGTTGTAGCTATTTTCTTCCCTTTGTCTGCACCTTGCGAAGAAGTCACGACCCTCGGGGTTAATCTTGGTACTGGTGGTGGAGTTAGCTTTGGTGCCGGCTGGGCTGTCCAGCGAGTACTCCCAGGGCACACTTTCTTGAAGTAGGCGTGACTTCGCTCTACTACTTCCCAGGTGAAGTCTTCAATTGTGGGCTCTTCCTGGGCTGCCCAATTTACCGGTGGAAGGGCTCTTTTGTTGATCCTCTTTTCTTTGTACTGGGGATCCTTGGTGGGGGCGGCGTCTGAGAAGTCGACTGGGAATTTTTGGAGTCAGAGCTTCTGCATCATTCCGGTTGTCATCCTGACATAGTGCCTGCTCCACACCTCCACATCATCTTGGTAATCTACCCAGAAATCCTCCATATGTATTCGATGGGGCTCTGAAGCCCGGGGCAGTGCCATTGCAATTCGTCCATGCGGATCAAGATTCTTCCGCACCAGATAGAACTCTTGTAAGTTGTAGCTTTTTAACTCATTGTCTGCGTCCTTCGTGGCGGCCAGACTGCATGTGTAGTTCCCACATGAGATTGGGAACAAGACATATGGGACCTTGTTGAGGGCCAAGAAGGTGTATAGCTCCATTATTTGCCGGCAATATTCCAGCAGCATGATCTTGTCCCCATAATGCCTGGGCAACAAGTAGGGTTTCCCAGAGAAGCCGGCGACCCTAATGTATGAGCGCTGTTGGAACTGAACATAGTAATGTCCATAACTACTGACCAATTTCATCGCCTCAGTTGACAGGCGGTATCCGACATCTCGGGTTGGTGTAAGCAGATGGTAGTAAACGAACACGTCGTTTACTCGGCAGAAACTGGGGAAACTGGCTTCCCATTGAATTTATGGGAAATGGTCCCACAGCACCTTTTGTTTTGGCCAATCCTGAGTACTCCGTCAGTGAGCAGGCCGTGAGAGTGGGGCCTTTGTTGCGCTAGGGCTCATAAAATTTAAGAAGACATATAGAACTTCTTCTTTTGGTTCAGTTGCTGGAACCTGGAATCGACATGATTGGAAATTATGGTGGCCCAGTCGAAGAATCCTTCCTTGGTAGCGATGCCAAGGAGGAAATAATACATCCATTTTGAAAATTCCTAGGTGGAGGGTTTCCCAAAGTCCCGGGCCAACGCTATCATCCCCATCTGGATGCTCTCTTTGAATTTAGAGCGGGGAATCTCTATCTTCATTGTTTTTGGGTCCCTCTTTGGGACTTTAACCCAATGGGTATTCATGTATACCCGGGAAACATTCTCCAGTTATGTGAACTGCTTCAAGGCATCAGTCCTTGTGACCACCGAGGCCTTGGAAAATTGTGGGATCCCCAGGCTTTCTTGGAAGGTGACTGGGTCGAGAGACACCAGTGGAGTGGGATATCCTGTGGGCTCTGTGGGCACGAGCATGACGGCCCAGACAGAAGAGTTGTAGTGGCTCGCTAATGTTAGGATAAGCTCTGGAGATTGCATGGAGCACGGGAAATAGGTCGCCCAAAGGATTTTGGAGTTCCCAAAGTTGATCGCCAATGGATCTCCAGCCTGTCGCTGGATGTGCATGATCTTTACCAAGACCTGCATTTCTGCCCAAGTCCCGACATTGGTGTCGGTCATCAGTTTTACCTTGGACTCAATCTTTGAGCCCAAAATCTCATTATCTTGTACAAAATTCATGGTGAGGGGCAGCTTCGTCAGGGCCCTCTCCATCTTTGACTTTGCGGTGGCCCTAGTCTCTGTTGTGGTTGGCAGTTCCAGGCTTCCGGGTGGAGATGATGCAGACGCTTTAGACATGTTTGGAATATGAAGTTCGGGGACCTGCGAGACAAGACGACCGTCAGAATATACTTATTAAAATAATTATTCTGGGACCCGGAGAACCTACCACCATGGTGTTTTGCCTTCCTGAAAAGTTAGTATCATGCAAAGGCAACCGAAAAGAAAAACATATTGTACACTTTAGATATCATACAGCTGGGTCCGGAGACTTTATCATACTTGGTAAGGACACATGATGGATGGTGGGAAGAGACCCAAGGTCCAGAGAAATGATCGTTAGCAAAGATGAATGAAAAAGCAAGATGTCCAGCCCATGTGGGCACCACGTGTGTTGGCATTAAATGGATGTGATGGCGACGACGGCGGAGCCAACTATCCGAACACGTGAAAAGGGAAAGCCACTTGGCTGGAAGTAATTGTGCACATGGGAAATAAATGAGGTCCTAACAGCCTTGATGGAGGAGAGAGAAAACCATCTGTTTGAAACCGGTCGAGAGCCGAGTTTCAAACAGGTGGTTTTCTGCCTCGAGACAAGCTCGAAGGTGAGAAAACCAGAAGCAAAGGTGACTCGACCAGCTTGTCAACCCACCCGGAAGGATATTCATGGAGCCAAGGGATATATACATGAAAATGAGGAGATATATACAAGGGTTACATACAGCTATATACATATATACATGAATATACATCCTGGGTCGACTCGCGCGGGAGGACTAGACAAAGAAAAATGCATATATACAACCATTTACATTATTTACGCAATTTACAGACTTTACAGACAAATGAATTCCGCACAGAGGGCGGACAACCCTCTGGCAGAGCCAACCCACCAACGGGTGGCAAAACCAAAAGACCATAGACTAGACAAGACAGAGAAGCAAAACAAAAAAAACAAACAAAACCAAGCAAACCCAAAGAAAGACCAGAAAGCAGAAGAAAAGCAGAGAGGAGGGAAGGCAGGAACACCAACCTGAGACGCAGAAGGCAGAGGGGGAAGGATTATCGAGGGAACTCTGCAACAACCTGAGTCATCAAACTATCAGAATCGCCACCACGAAGCGCTTGCACTTGCCTGAGAACGACAGAAGGTGTTAAGCTTTGATTATTACTAACTCTCTGCAAATGCTCTGTTAATCACTTTAGAATCGCTCTAAGTGCTCGAAGGTTTTAATCACGGTAAGTGTGAAAATGATAGGTAAGTTCTATTTATACCCGCGGTAAAGCAATCCTCCTCCTTCGGCAATTCCCAGATGAGCGAAACCTTTGGACTCCGGGCCCGGGGATTCCTTGTGATGATATTCTTAAGAACATCATAGCGAAGAATCCCGGGGTCCGGAGTCAGGCTTTCAACAAAGACAACCTCCAGGACTGGAATCCTGGAGGAGGAACCAACAAACAAAACAACACACCGGGGAAGAAAGCCTCGGAGAGAGAAAGAGAAAGAAAAAGAAAGATAAGGCAAAACCGCAAGCAAAAAGCAAACCAAAGCAAAAAGGGGGACCCAACATTTTGCACACAAAATGTAGGGACGGGGATGCAGGGCATAACAGGTACCATATATTAGTAATCACACCCTAATCGGTGTAGGTTTGATATACTAGACCTTGTTCAACTTCATAGATCAGCTTTGTTAGGCCTTGGCCTCTCACTAATTTCATTGGCTGGATCTCTAGGCCAAGCTCTTGGAGGATTTCCATCCATTTCCCTCTTCTCTCTCCCAACTCATTTTGCATCAATAGAGACTTGACAACTGCATTAGGGACTATCCCAAACACTTTGATCCTCAAGATGTAATGTCATAATTTATTTACAGATTTGACGAGGGAAAAATACTATTTATCCAAGTTAGGGTACCTAATCTCAGCATCCTTAAAGGGGAAACTCATGAAGGCTATAGGTATTTCATCTTCACTATCCTTTTTCTGTGTTAGGATGCTTGCGCATGAGTGTTCAGATGCAAAATAATAGACCTTGAAGGGGATGGTATAGTCAAGACTAACGATGACTGGAGCCGTGGTGATGGTTCTTTTTGTTTCCTCAAAATATTTCTTTACTTGGATAGTCCATTCAATCTTAGCATCCTTTTTGAGCATGTCGTTCAATGGCTTTACTATTTCTGCAAAGCTGCTGATGAACTTCCTTACAAAGTTAATCTTCCCAAAGAAAGATTTTAGTTCTTTGCGGCTATGAGGTGGCATCAAATTTAAAATGGCTTCCACCCTTTCGAGGTCTATGACTATCCCATTTTTTGAAATAATATGTCCCAATAGTTTTCCTTCAGTTACCCCAACCACGCATTTCTTGGGATTGAGAGAGATCCCATATTTCCTACATCTCTAAAGGCATTTTCTGAGATCATCTATGTGGTCAACCCTTTGTTTTGAAAAGAATATAAGATCATGCATATAAATGATGATGCACTTTCCCACTAGCCCCTTGAAGGCTATGTCCATTTCCCCTTGGAAAGTGGCCCCAATGTTGATAAGAACAAAGGGCATCTGTCGGTAGGTGAATGTTCCCTATTTGGTTGTGAATGCTATTTTTATCCTATCCTCTTCCTGTACCATTACTTTATTGTATCATGAGTAACTGTCCAAGAAAGACATCATCTAAGACCCATTGACTATCTGCAATACTTCATCAAGAGAAGGGAGAGGGTAGTTGTCTTTCTGAGAGGACTTGTTTAGGTTTCAGAAGTCTACACACAATCTAATCTCCCTAGTATTCTTTCTTACTAGCAGTAAATTCATGACCCAAGTGGAATGTTGAATGGGAAAGATGATTCTGGCATCTAGCAACTTCTGGACTTCCTTTTGGATCAATGGTTCCATAGTAGGGTTCACGAGTCTTTGGCACTGTCTAAAAGGTTTGGAGTATGGTATTAGAGGAATATTATGTACTATGACCGAGGTGTCATAGGTTTTGAGTTCTTCATAGCTCCAAGATATGACATCTCAATAATCAGTGAGGAGTTAGACCATTCTTTCCTTTTCTTCTTTGGTACCCACTTTGTCGATGTGAACTTCTCTTGGTTCTTCTTCCATGCCAAGGTTGTATGTCTCACTCTCTTTACCATCAGGTGCTATGTCTAGGCGTCTCCTTACAATAGTCCCATCACTGTCAAAAATCCTTTCTAGCTCTACCATCCCTTTTGGTATGACATTATTACTTAGGTTTATGATGCCTTGATCGTCAAGATCCCCATGGTCAACTACTTCTTCTTCTTCCTTCTCTTCATCTATGATATGTTTTTCGAATAGACCAGCGCACATGACAAACTCAAGGATGTGTTGGTCGTCTTGGAAAACCTAGAAGTTAGTGATGTTGTCTGGGATGGCTGGGGCTGCAATGAGTTAAACTGATAATTTATTTAGCTTAGACTTCTCTATTAGATGTAATGAACTCACATATACTACTAGGGTATCAACAACAAATTTTTTTATCCGCGGGATGGCCTTGATGTTGAATGCTTTGAAGTTGTTGATTAAGTCCCATGCCCTATTTCTATAAGCTAAAAGCCTCTTATCATTTCAAGAATACTAGCTGTGGACTTGCTTGACGATCAACTGTGAATCTCCTTCCACTTTTAAAGTTTTTATTTCTTTCTTGTGAGCCAGAAGGATCCCACAAACTAATGCCTATTCGGCAACATTGTTAGTGCACTAAAATTGTAATCTATATGTAGCATAAAATGACTTACCTCTCTGATTTATGAGTTTGATCCCCGCTCCTGCTCCTTGTTTGCATTTGGAACTGTCGAAGTGTAATTTCTATATTTTCTGCTATTTAGTAGGGCTTGGCTTGATTGGGGCCTCCTTGGGAGAAACCATGGTCTTGGGTTTCTCTTCTTTCCCTTCATCAGTATCCGAGGAAATTAATTCTTCTCGCCTTTCCCTTTGGATACATTTGGGCTCTAGGAATTCAACAAATCCTACACCTTTATCTTCTAACAATCCTTTGTAGGGTGGACATGCTGTTAATCTCTAAAGTTTTTGTTGATTATTTAGTGTCCACACTTAGTCACTTATCTAGGAAGTTTTGGTTGGCCACCACTGCGGCTGAGCTAAACAGTATAGGCTGAGATACCCAGAAATTCATTGCCGAGCAGAGCAGATCATAGATGCTGAGCTACCCGGAAATTCCATGCCAAGCAACATGAGTCATTAGTGCCGAGAAAGACAGTTTTGATGTAAATGTTAGGAATGTCAATTATTCTTAGGTCAACTATTTTGGGCCAACATAGTTGAGAATTTAATACTTTCAACAAGATAAATATGTATTTAATTATTTGATCCTAATACATGGCATGTAGCCAATCAAAAAATTGGAATGCCTAGGAGGCATAAGTCTTTTATTTTTTGATCGTTGATCTAGATCTATTTGCCAGATTCAAAGAGTATAATAAGATTGCTTCTTACCCTAATTTTGAAAGAGTAATATAGAGTACAGAGAGAAGGTGCATACATACATGAGAGATGTGTGAAGGGGTTTTTTGACAAGAAGCATAGATCTAGAAGAGTGGAAGAGCAGTGAGCAATAGAGTAAGACATATCAGATTATAAGATGAGAGAAGGCATTGTAAAGAGGAGATCCATTATCAGCATCAGAGTGCACATCAAAGGATCAATATCTTGAGACATTATATCAAGTGTATCAGGTGAAATCTCTTAATAGAGTGGTTCTAACAGACCTTTCTAAATCTCTTAGCAGAGTGCTTACTTTATTGTAAGTTAAAATCCTTTTGCAAGGTAGATTGTAATAATCTGTAGCTCTTAACTAGGCAGACCTTTAACCAAGTAGATCACCAGAAGTGATCAAACTTTTGTAGCCCTAATAGGAACACTTTATTGATGTAGTAGTGAAGAATTTGTGGGTGTCTTCCCCACCCTAGTTTTACCTATTTGGGTTTCTGGGTTACCAAATTCTATGTATTGTGTTATCTATTTACTGTCATGAATGCTACTATATGTTAGATCAATTACATATTTATATGTTTGTGGATCAGTTTGTTTTAAAGTGATTAAAGTTCAAGATCTGATTCACCCCACCTCTCAGTATCTTTCTTTCCCATTATTGTATTTCCAACAATTGGTATCACAGCTCAGATCTCCCATAAGAATTTTTAATCATATTGAGAGTACAGATCTAGAGATGGAGATTTACAGATTGGGTAAATTCATTGAGAATCAGAAGATTGAAATTCAGCTAGCATTACATCAGCTTGAGACTGCTATACAAGAATTGAGAGTGTCATTGAAATCTAGGAAAGATTTGGCCAAACAAATGAGTGATACTCATTATCAGGAAGAAGACACTGCTAATCTATTTTAGAATGGAGATTCTACTGAGAGCGATGAAGCAATTATAGATCTACTATAAAGGAACAATGCATTGTGTGAAGAAGTCAGGAACCTGAAAAGAGAACAAGAAATGCAGATAGAAAGGCTATGTGAAGTAATGGAGCAAAAGAAGAAAGATGAAGATGACAAATCTATGGCTGAAGAAGATAAAAGAATGATGACTGTCAGACTTGATGAAAGAACACATGACGTAAAAATGATGACAAACAATCAGGTTGACATGGTGAATCAAATGCTACTTGCAAATTAGGAGATCAGTAGGAAAGACATGGAAATAATGAATTTGAGATATGAGAATAGTCAATTGAAAGATGAATTGAGATTTGAGAAAGAACTAAATGAAAGATTGAATAAACCCAATAAAGCTTTGACTCATTTTGAGAACTTGATGGAAGCATCAAGAAGATCAAAAGATTCTTATGGATTAGGTCACATTGAGCAAAAGACATCTACTGAGAAAGGATAATCATCTAAGACTGGTGAAAAGAGGAATGCAAAGACAAATAACAACAAACTTGTATGCCATCACTATGGAAAATATGGACATACAAGAAACATCTACCGAAGCAAGAATGATAAGTCCAATCCTAAACCCAAGTTTAATGGTTATTGCTTTAACTGTAATAAGTTTGGACATAAAGCACAGGAATGTTGGGCTAAGGAAAATGATGCACCTCCCACATCAAGAATCAAGGGATATTGTTACAACTGTCAAAAATTTGGACATAAGGCACAAGATTGCAGATCTAATGCTAAACAACAATGGACATCAAAGACACAAGCTAAAGCACCAAGGAAAGGAAACACTTACAATTGGGATTATAACACTAGGAAAATTTTTCATTACTGTGAAGAGTATGGAAATGCACCTAAAGATTGCATAAAGACACATTTTAGAGGAAGATCTAAGAGTTGGATGAATGGAAGCCTAGTTTGTTTTAGTTGTTTGAAAATTGGTCATACTAAGAGAGAGTGCAAGACAAGAGTACTTTCTCCTACTGTTGAGGAAATTAGAGCACAGATGAACTAGACATGGGTAAGGAAAATAAAACCGAGTAGCAGTGAAAGTAATGAAGCTGAGGTCACCCAATCCAATGGATCCGGTGATCACACCATCACTATCTAAGAAAATGAGGTATGTAAGGAACTGTATTTAAATTTCATATCTTATATGATTTCCTAACATATACTATGCCAAATTCCATATTTGCATATGATAAGATGCATCAGGACATATTTTAAAGATAAAGTATTGAGAAAAGTCATTTAAACACTAGAGGTGCTGAGCATCAATATTATATTGAGACCGAGCCCATCGGCATGTGTGCCAAGCTAGTTTGGGTTACGACTGAGAGATTGTCGGAGCCGGCCGAGGATAGTTGTTCTGCACTCACTCCAATAGATAGAAAATTTATTTCAAACCTACTTTCTGACCCTCAAAGCCTATAAAGGAATGAACCATTCATGATTCTTTTCACCTTGTGATTTGAGATTTCTCGAAGTGTTGAAGCATTGGTGAGCTTGATTTCAGCAGATTTTTTTCAAAGAATTCTACAGCGTGCCGTCGGCCATTCAGCAAAAGTGTGAACTTTGACAGTTGTCGAGGTACTCTGTTTCATCTTTTAAACCCTTTACTCTTGAAATCATGGCCGCTAGTTTGTCTGCACCATCTAAGAGAATGGAGACGGAATTGAGAGTAGTTCAATTGGTGAGGAGCGACATCTATGCGCCTCCCAACTTTTGAGCCATTCTTGAGAATGCTATCAAGGGTGATTTGACTGGAGCCCTATCTTCAATCCCTCTGAAGGTAATTATGATTCATGACATTAGGGAATGTTACATGAGTAAATGTGAAGTTGGAGACCACAAGCTAAGGGAATCCTATGGGAAACTATGTATAGACAGAGCCCTAAAACCCAAACACAATCATCTAGCCAAGTGAGGGTTAACTTGAGCCATATAGTTTCCAAGGAATTTCAAGGATGAATGGATCAAAATTGTTCTTAACAGGGTACATGATATGAGCATTTTGTTGGAGAATGGACCAGTAAAAATTACCAAGGATATCATACATCGTGTAATTGGTTACCCTACTAGCAAAGGGAAAAGGACCATGAAATGCCACAATAAAGAAGACATAGAGAAGGTCACTAAAGCCTCCTGGAAAAAAAGAGGAATGAAAATTTCCACCATCGAAGACTTGGAACTTGATTTTGCAGTAGGGGTTATATCTCACAAGTTCTATCAGTCGAGCTGACTAGATAGTGTGCCTTGCGTTGTAGTCGACCAAGCATGGGAAATCATCAAGAAGGATCACACATACACCCTGGTTGAGCTACAACTAACACAAATTTCTGAGAACCTTGCACCAATGAGGAAAGTAAAGAATTCTGTGTGTAAGTTCGGTTCCTTGCTTGTATGCATATTTTTCTATATTCAGAAGACTTTTCCTACCTTTGAAGACATAGTATGGAAAATAGATAGATCTATCACCCAATAGATAAATGTACTGATTAAAAAATTAGGTGATAATTTTGATAATGTAATGGAAACATACTTTGTGGATTTCAAGAAAAGAATGAGACTGAGAAGCAGAATTCCTAGTTCATTAGTTGAAAAACATTATGAGGATGTGTGTTTTTTTGTAGACACAGATTACACTTATGTTCAGGCTGTAGTACCTAGGGTATCATGGTTAAGGCCATTACCTTATGAAGTAAACATAGATGAAACATTTGCAGCCATAACAACTTTACTAGCAGAGGAAATTGACAATACTGTTAAACATTTTGGTAATTATGAAGAAGCCAAGGCCAAAATTTCTATGAACCTAAAGGCTGGCACCATGGAAAGGAAGAGGAAAAAGATTGTTAAGAATCTGAAAAAGACAGTTGGCATTGCTAGTGATGAGGAAGCAAAGGACGCTTCTCTAGGCTTAACTACTGGACAAGGAGAGGAAATATCTAGCGAAGAAGAAGAAGAAAATGAGTCTGAAGAGGATGTAGTTGTTAAGGGGAAAGGGAAGTAGCCAATGGTTACCAAGGCAACCAAAGTAAGAAAAGTTAAACCTTAGGATACCCTTCCTACTGCAAACAGACCAAGGACCAGGGCATCATCTATTTCACCTCCTGTGGTGAAAACATCCGTATACACAAGGAAGAATGCTGCTGAGCGCAGCTCAGGGAAGAAGAAACAAGTCAAAACCAAGGCTGTGCTGAGCATTCCTGCCAAATGACCAAGGAAAAGGAGAATGATTTTGAGGAATGAAGAAGATGAGGAAATAGACATTGATGTGCCGAGAAACATACCTACAACATCATTCAAACATTCTATAGACATTGACGAGGTATGCAAGAATATTAGAAGTTCAACTAGGTTATCCAGATTTAAATTTGTCAAATATGAAAAACAAAGTATAGAGAATAAGGTCAAGATATAGGAAGCTCTATTAGACATGATGTGTACATCCAAATTGACACCTATAGAGATAAGGAATAGTGTCCCTACAGAACTTTGTGATTTCTTATCTGGTAAATGAGAATTCGCATTGATGATTGAAAGGAAAATAAGGGACACAACTTTGGCTAGAGTCATCCCAGACTTGACAAAGAAATAGACAAAAAAAAATGTTGATCAATTTAAGAAAATTTTTGTACCTAAACATAGAGCTTATGCTATTTTAAAGAATGATATTGAAGGAGTAGTACAACAAAGTACTCAGATTTGGAAAGAGATTTTTGGGTTGTCGGTCCCAAAAGAGAAGAAAATAGATGAAGGAACCTCTGAGTAGAATTGGGTCTAGACCATCAAAATAAATAGGCGAAGAGAAAAATGTAGACTCACCAATGGATAGTCCCATTGACACTACACTAGATGATAATAGCAATGTGGATGCCGAGGATCAGGATGAGCCGACAGACACAATTATAAAATTTCCTATCAGGGCTACTGAGGCTGATGAAGAGAAATATGAAGAGAAAAAAGAAGATAAAGGAGCTGAGAAAGAGAGGCCAGAAGATCAAGAGGTAAATACTAAAAATCCACCTATTTTAGAGGTTGCTCAGATATTGTTAGAAAACAAAGACAAAATGGAAGGAACTGGAGACAGGCCTAAAGAATAAGAGGCTATACAAGTGTTGGTAAACCTACCACACTCTGCTTCATCTACCCCCACTAGACCCAAAATGGGAATGTACTTGACCAGCAGGAAATCTTGATTAAGATGAAGTCAGCAACTGAATTGCTTATTGACAAAGGAAAGGAAATCATTGAAACTGAGCCCAAAAGGAGGAAGCTAAATAAGAAGTCACCAGGTCTAAATGTCACATTAGATGAATTCATTGTGATTCCTAAATGAGATCCTGAGAGTTTTTCATATGAGAAGATTTAGACCCTTCAAGAAATTTTGAAGAGGAAGAAGAGACAGGAAGAAATGAAGAGAGAATAGAAGCTGAAGCAAGTTCTGCATGATATCAAAGATATTTTTGTAAAATCTTTTGATATGGATGATGTAAATGACCAGGCACCTATACTAGAATAGCTAGTTCACATTGTACAAAAGGTGACTGATGATAATATTGAGGGAAGTGACAAACTATTGCAATGGTCTGAGAGAAAGTTTGAGAACAAAGTACTGGAAAAGATATCTGGAGAGATAGCTACAAAATAGGTTGAACTTTCTTCTCTCATTGAAATTATATAAGAAGTTGCAAACAATGTATTTTCTTTGTATAAGAGACTATGTGATGAATCATTCTTTAAAAAATAAAATCAACAGTTAATTGAGAAATTTCACCTGGATATGAAGTCAACTGGGAGTTCACTGAGCATGGATGCTAGCTCTAGATCCATTTATTTCAATAAGTTAACTCATACATAGAGGAGGTTAGCCGAGCTTATGGTTGAAGATGGCCAAATCAGGGCCAAATTGATTATGATTTAGGCTAATTTGATACCTCATCTGGAGGTTATTCAGAAAGAACTTACAGCTGCAAGAAAATTGGTAAAGAGAGACTCTCATCTCTCTACTGCAAAAAGTTTGGTAAGTCTAGCTGTCGAGCTAGAAGTTAAGTTGGAAGTTATGAAATTTGTTAAAGATAGTTGGGATACTTCATTTGCATTGATTCTACAACTTCATAATTTTTTTTTGGATAAGTACAACTTAATCCCTCTAGCGATCAGTGACAAAAACAAGGGGGAATCAGGAAAGGAATGAACAAATGAGTTGAAGGTATAATATTTTTCTGAAGGCATGTATATTATGTAGATAATATATTAAGTATGAAGTATAATCAAAGGGGGAGTACTGGATGTAGTTAGGCAGTTTTGTGGATGTAAACAAAATGATAAGTGTTTTTGCCACTAAATATCAAAGGGGGAGATTGTTAATCTCTAAAGTTTTTGTTGATTATTTAGTGTCCACACTTAGTCATTTATCTAGGTAGTTTTGGTCAGCCACCACTGCGGCTGAGCTAAACAGTATAGGCCCAGCTACCTGGAAAGTCCTTTTCGAGTAGAGAAGATCATAGATTCCGAGCTACTCGGCAAGTCCGTGCCGAGCGAGACAGTTTTGATGTAAATGTTAGGAATGTCAGTTACTCCTAGGTTAGCTATTTTGGGCTGACGTATTTGAGCATTTAATACTTTCAACATGATAGATATGCATTTAATTATTTGATCCTAATACATGGCATGTAGCCAATCAGAAAATTGGAATTCCTAGGAGGCATAAGTCTTTTATTTTTTGATCGTTGATCTAGATCTATTCACCAGATTCAAAGAGTATAATAAGATTTCTTCTTACCCTAATTTTGAAAGAGTAATACAGAGCACAGAGAGAAGGTGCATACATACATGAGAGATATGTGAAGGGTTGTTTTGACAAGAAGCATAGATCTAGTAGAGTGGAAGAGCAGTGAGCAACAGAGTAAGACATATTAGATTATAAGATTAGAGAAGGCATTGTAAAGAGAAGATCTATTATTAGCATCAAAGTGCACATCAAAGGATCAATATCTTGAGAAATTCTAACAAGTGTATCAGGTAAAATCTCTTAACAGAGTGGTTCTAACAGACCTTTCTAAATCTCTTAGCCAAGTGCTTACTTTACTGTAAGTTGAAATCCTTTTGTAATGTAGATTGTAATAATCTATAGCTCTTAACGGGGTAGACCTTTAACTAGGTAGATCACAAGAAGTGATCAAAACTTTGTATCCCTAATAGGCACACTTTATTGCTGCAGTAGTGAAGAATTTGTGGGTATCATCCCCACCTCAGTTTTACCTATTTGGGTTTTTGGGTTACCAAATTATGTGTATTGTGTTATCTATTTACTGTCATGGATGCTACTAGATGTTAGATCAACTACATATTTATATGTTTGTAGATCAGTTTGTTTTAAAGTGATTAAATTTTAAGATTTGATTGACCCCCCCTCTCAGTATCTTGCTTTCCCATTATTGTATTTCCAACACATGCTCCATCATATAAAGTACTCCAGTCACTGAGTATGCTTAGGGTAGAGATTTTATTATCAGAGTCTGACCCACTGTCTTGGTTCTGGTTTGGAGTGTTTGGACTAAATGTACTATCTTTGGTAGAGTGATCTAAGCTAATACTCATGACAATGCTTCTTGGGCCCTGGGGCATGTAAATTCTAAATGGCTAGCCTGATGTAATTGGCAATATCTTGGTAGCAACAAGATTTTGGGATCTGCATCCTGACCTAGATGCCTCAGGCTTGTTGTCATACTATCAATGAAACTTTAGAAGTTGTCGTCACCAATGTGCAATTCCATGACACCTTGGATAGGAATTTTGTCTGATTGTTCACCTTCTCAGATCTGAAACATGAGGATGTTGTCCATCTGATAGGTGTCTAAATAAGTTTGTGTGAAGAGAACTTCATTAGGATCATTATACTCTGTGATCACCCTTTTTAATTTGGGTTCAACATCTATCTTGATTTGATTTTTCACTCCCCTCCATGGTAGCCACAACTGAGTAAAATTGGTGGACAACCATCCTCTCAGACATTTGGTCCATTCTTGACTTAACAACATCCCATAAGTCTCCGAGATGTCTACTATGTGTACATCAATGTGTTCTTGTAATCTTGGATCAACAACTAACTGAATGTGTACATCTTTGAGCATGCCGATTACTTTGACTTCAGTTTTATCTAGTTGTATCACTACTAGGTTTGTTATTTGGGGGACCATTCCCAACTTTTGGAAAATTGATAAGGGCATGACATTGTACGAAGCTCCTGAGTTAATCAAGTAATTGTGTAAGTTCTTTCATAAAACACAATAACTGAGTAGGAATGGAGGCACCTCCATCCTGTCTTTGAACATAGTGAGGAAAGCCTCCACAGTGTTGATATTAGATGTCCATATATTTTAGAAGGGCTTCTTTTTGAGAGGGGCAATCGTGCAACAATTAGAACATAGATACATTTTCTTTATTCTTCTTCAATTATTTGACTGCACTATATTTGTCACTTGACCATGTTGCTTTCTTGTAACTAGCAAATGCATTGGGTGGAGGGGTCGCAAGAGTATTCAACCCTTTAGGAGGCATGGGGTTGTTTCTATCCTGAGGATCTGGGGGAGTTGGTTATTTTCTAGGAGGTATACCGTCAGTGAGGGGTTCTATCTTGCTTCATAAATTATACAAGTTTCGGTGATCATTTTGGAAGGCATGTACTTCAGAATATTCATGCTCATCTTCTTTCTGGAATGGGGACACAAACTCTTCTTCTCTCGCATATGCGTCCAAAATTTCTCCATTTCTACACTTGTAAGAATCAAAAATCATGGTGTTGAACTGAACAAGTGGCTCATATGGATTCTGAGTATGGTGGTTGTAGGAGCTTCTTCCATATCCTTCATGGCTTTGGTTCGAGCTCGGAGCCCCAACAAAATTGGCCTCTGTAGTCTCGTAAGTATTGGCATTATCTACTGGGATGCTACCATTATTGGGTCGAGTGTTCCATGGTCTATTAGGCCTCTGTTTCCCAAATGGTTTCTCTGGTGCATTTTTGTTGTTGTTGTAGCTATTGAAAATCTGATTTGGATTTTGAGGATAGGTATTCAAACCAGCAGATGTCTGTTGGTATCCACCTTGTTTCTTGGCTAGATTTAACTTCATCCTAGTGAGCTCACTTGTGAGTTGTGACAAGGTTTTCTTCACAACATCCAGCTCAGAGGCCAAGAGAGCATCAGGTTTGGTTTGGGGCACAACTCTTTTCTCTACAAATGTTACCTTATGAGATTCATAACCCGGGTAGGTGATGGATGGTGGTAGGGCTGCGAATGGTTGCACTGGAATCAGATTTAGTGAGGTTATGTGGGTTGCCAAAGCTTGATTATTTTCTATAAATGGATGGGGGGCAGTGACGTTGTTAATGATAGGGATGGATGTGAAGTTCCCTTGTTTTGGGTCCATTTGCTATGTAATTATAATGGCCTCATTGTACAACTTTTCCATCATGTCTCTATCTGCAGGGGAAGCCTTCTTAATAAAATTGAGGTGAAAGAATCCAAAGATTTGAGGTAGACTTGTATGAAAGTAGCCTTTGGTATAGTATAAGGAGCTTCTATCTTTTCATGCATTTTTTTGAAATGATGGTTGAACAAAACAAACTCAAGTTAAGCATCAATCTGATATGGAGTTCAACTACCATGGAAAAAGGTGATCTCGCTGGAAATATTCAGAATTTCAGCCCCCGACCTCTACTCTGAAGTTTTTAAGTACCCAAAAATGGCCAAGTGTTGAGCTAACTCTAGAGGTCTGAAAGTTTCAGCCCTTTCAGAGCTTGAAAGGCCAAAAAGCTTCGAAGGCCAAAAAGATCGAAAACCTAGGAGGCCGAAAGGCCAAAAATTGTATTAGCCGACGGGGCCGAAAGGCCGAAAACTGAACTTAGCTATTTTTAAGGAAAATGACAAGTGTTGAAAAATGTCTTCTCCAAAATGCTAAAAAGGTTCGAGGAGTTAGTTGGGGAAGACTTCTGGATGTGCATCCCAGAGCCTGTATATGACTTCTTGCACTTCCTTGTAGTTTATCTATTTCCTCTTTACCTTGTTGACCTTTCGTTCTTGTTTCTGTTTAAATATAGTCAATTCAGAAGCAAAGAATTGGATCTCCTCTTCATGTTCTAACATCCTTAACATCTCTTATTTTGAATAGAACAACTGTTGTAAGGTCTCCTCGGTATTGATACTTGCCAAAATATCCCTGAACTATTGGACCACTTCTTTTGATGGCCGTAAGATATGTTTATCTTCATCTCGGTATAAGTTGAGGCCAATTCCTATGAAGAAAACATCTATTTCTTCTACCCACTCCAAGACCTCCTTCTTCTTTTCCAATATAGAGGCTTGACATTTCTTATAGACCTTAATTATTTTGGCCATCTGTTTAATCCAGGTCTTGAAGTTGTCGAGCTCTTCACCCTCATATATCTTTACCAAGATCTGAAAACATTGATTCTTGATTATTTCTAGGTCTTGGAGGGTGGATTTCAATTTTTTTTTTTATCTCAGAGTCTAAGCCGCCTTCATCCTCCATCAATTCTATTAAATTCTTAGCTTCGATCAAAATGACCCTGTAGGGTTTAAAAACCTATTTTATGGCCCCTTCTCCATACTACTCAAAGTCACCTTTCCAATTTGTGCTTGCTTGGATAAAGGATGGGGTCAAACTTGTCAGAAAGTCTAGGGTGTTCCTTTTTTATAATACCACCTGCAATGAGGCCTCTGGGAAACTTGGATGAATAGGACCAACCATTTTGTGAATGAACTTCTTCAAAGATTCATTCTGTCCTGTCAAGGATTTTATGGTTTCCTTGTCCTTTATCATAAACCCTACAACATGCTTAAGGCCTAAGGCTACCAATTTTTTTCTCCCTTCCCTTGTGGGCTCCCCCAAATATACCTCTTCAAATGTGTAATCCTCAGGGGTCACTTATGTCTGCGAGGTTCTTGTAGAAGGAATTTCAACCTGTGCCTTCTAGCGACACCTAGTGTCTTGGGTTACATAGGATATGGTCCTTGCGGGTATTGTGGCCTCTGTTTGGTGGAAGGCCTACTCTGTAGATGCCTGTGTATACGAAATCCTTCAATCTGTTGGGAGCAAGCTCAAACATGCAACATTAGCTGGTTAGAACATATCATGACAAGAAAAGCATGCAAGTTGGGACATATCATGACAAGAAAAGCATGCAAGTTGGGACATATCA
>MU228530.1:1783325-1809761 GCA_018584345.1 Thuja plicata | reverse complement strand
CTTCCATGTCTTCCTGCGTGCATTCTTTGCTTGAACATCTCCTTCAAACATGTCTTCTAAATACTTCCATATGGTATATGCTCTGTCAATTTTCTTGATTTCAGAAAATTCACTGTCAGATAAGGCGATGATTAGGGCTTCTTTGGCAATTGCATTATGTGTAAATATATCCTTTTGTCTGTTAGTAGCATCATCCTTTGCAAGGTCTTTCATAGATGGAATTACAACCTCTTGTGTGGAAATTTCAAATATCTCAAAGGCAATACACTATAAATGTGTTATCATTTTGTTTTTCCAATCTAAATAATTTTCTCCGTCGAACTTAGGGCTTTCTTTTTCGAAGTAAGACATCTAATCTACCTTAAGTTGTTAGGCTTCTTCTCCAAGGCACTTGGATCTGATACCAATTGTTAGAATAGTCCCAAAGGATAACTAAGAGTGGGGGGGGGGTGAATCAGTTATCAGTAACTTCAGTTCTTTTACTTCTTTAACTTTAGAATACACAAAGTAAATGCTTAATCAGATAACATAGTACTCAACACACAATTTGATTAGGGGGAAACCAAATGGTAAAAACCCCGGTGGGAATTAGCACCCACAATAAACTATACTTGTTTGTAGTAATCCCTGTTAGAAGATATTTCAACCCTGTCAGGAGTTGTACAATACAATGCAATAAGTATAGTGACCTGGTTAAGGGTCGGACCTTGTTAGGAGTCTTTTATAAATAACCTTGTTAGGGGTGGTGGACTCACTGTCCAAAAGCTCACTGCTTAATGGTGAAGGCTACAACCTTTTGAATAAGAGATATGCACTATATCTGATGATTAACTATAGAGTAGACTTGCTATCTTGATTAGTTCCAGTGTATTGCAATCTTTCACTTCTTCTTCACATATACTCTTGATGAATGAACCAACTCTGATAATCTAAACTGTACATCTTTCTTATCTTATCGTGTCATTCACTCTTAGCGTGTCACCTTTGACTTTTTATAAGTATCTTCCTCATAGTATGAGATCATGGGACCTATAAGACAACTCTTCATTACATTCTTGTCGGCTCTACTAAGCACGCAAGCATAATTATAACCGTGCAAGTATAAACCAAATAGACGCGACACTTCACTAAGTCGGCCTCACCAATTTTACTCTAACTTTACAATCTTCTTGAAACACATTTGGCACCTTTAGATTAATATCATCAGATCATAACTAGAAATGAATATACACACACATATACAGAAGATAAGCATAACTCAAGAAACATGTGATATACGTCGGCCCTAAACTGTTACACTTCCAAAATTGTAACTGCCAATAACAAAATTACGTAACTTTACTGAAACATCATATTTGGGTCTGTGTGTATGAACATAACATAATAAACATGTCAACAACATGTATCTATCCATGCAAGTCTTCATATCATCATTTAAATAAGTACATACATAATTACTACTGTGTATTATATGTTGTCATCAATGACAAACATACAATCAATCAACTGCTCAGAATCAAATCTCCAACAGGTGCCCCAATCAAACCTGGCCTTAGGAACTCTGACCTTTTCTATGAGGAGGATCATCCAATATTTGAGTTGGATGGATTGGGGTAGTCCATACACTCTGCTCAGTAATGTTATTGCTGCCTGGATATCATCCTTCATATACCCCCTTCTGAGGTCTATTTTATCCAATTTGTTTTTTGCAAGGGGTTGTTTGAGGTAGTTGTCATTGACGATCTCATAATTCTCCTCTCCCTTGTTCTAGAACCATCTGTTTTCCTTCTCGACGAAGAATTCATAAAATTTGTCTATGCCTTTATGAAGGTGGAAGACCTCTTCTTTGATATCAGGTCTTATGTCTAGTACCACCTGTCCTTCTATGTTTTAGACCACCCTTTCATCTAGGTTGTAGTGGTTTGCCAAAGTCATGATTAGCTCAAATGAAGTGATAGCCACTGGGTGGGCCGCTACATTGACTAAGCTTGAGAGGAATAGTGAGGTACAATCCTTAGATCTCCCTGCTAGTTGGGAACATCTGGGCAGGAACTGATCCCAATCTATGTTTCTGATGTCAGTATCAGTGATCTCAATGTGCTTGTTCCTGATCTTCAAAGGGGGTTATTCCCCTTGTATAAGTACTTCATTGGTGATGTAGTCCATTTCTTAGGCATTCCTGTAGGAAGGTGCAAGTATCAGTGTTTTATTGAAAAGGGAAACTAAAAGATAAGGAAAGCGATTTAGCTAGGAAAATAGAAGCATAAAATCTCTTCAAACAACTAGACATGCATATTTCACACTTTTATCTTCTTCAGTCTTTTGGATGTTGAAAACAAATTATGGGGCCAAAAAGGCCAAAAAAGTGAAATAGCAGTCATCGAGGAACCACAAATTTTAGACTTTCGGGGTGCGATAGTCTGAAATGGGTCTTTAGACTCTGAAAGTCCTAACGGGATCTTAGACTCTGCAAGTGTGAAATCCATAAGGCATACAACATATTCAAAGATTTAGACTTGTCAACATTTGAGACAGCTCATAGGTCCAAACTACTGAAAAGGCTGAATCTCTGAGGAGCACTTGGGCAACAAAGACCTCACCCGATTTTCGGCCTTTCAGAGGCCAAAAACCTGCGACAAGAAAAAATAAAAAACCTGAAGGGGAAAACACAAACAATGATAAGGAATGACAAGCTGAGGAGAGGCCTCCCCCACGAGGCTAAGGGCAGAAATAAAACCCTAAGGATTTGGGGGGGATGCACTGGATAAAAAAACACCCAAAAAGAAAAAGAAAACCCAAACCTAATAGCGAAAAAAAAGCAAAACAATGATCAAACCCACCTTTGAAGAGGTAGGAGCGCAGGACGGAGGAAAGAGGATGTAGGTGCAGAGCAATCAACCAAGAGGAGTGAGATCGACAAAATGGCAAAGTTGTGGGGAGCACAGAAGATGCTGGAGAACAAAATGCAAAGTGAAGGTCATTTAGGGCCTCAAGCCCTTATATATCCTGCGGATGATGTCAACACTTTTTGGTGTTTTGGCATCCAAAACACCAAAAATTTTGTAGGTAGACACTTTTCGCCTTTCGGTGGTTTTAGAGGCCAAAAAAACCGAAAGGGCTGAGGTTCAGCCTTTCAGCCATTTCAAAATTTTGGAGGACTTTAGGTCCTCTAAAATACTGAAATGGTGAAAAGGCCAAAAAAAATGTCTTGACTTTGTTCAACAGGCTCATAATAAGACCCACTTGTGAGGAACCGAGAAAGGGGATAGACTCGAAGGCCAAAAGATAGAAAAAGAGGGGGTCCCCATGGTTAGAGGACCAAAATGGGGTGTGTGTTGTGGACCCACAAAAATGAGGATGTTAGCAGAAGAGGAAGAGTGTTGACAAGGTTGCACATCATTATAAAAAGGTTGGAGTAGATCATGAGCAAGAAATAGATAAGGGTCCATGCGGCTAGAGGGCGTTGAACTAGTAGAAAGAGGTGGAGTTGGATCCATATGACCCAAGGAGGTCAAACTAGAAACACAAGAATCATCATGGGAGGAGTCATCTTTGATGACATGTAACTAATTGAATGTTTGAAGATATTAAGTTGATGATCATGCAAGGCATTAAATCAATTAATATATTGTAAATTTTAATTGATGTCAACTTGATATAATCTGTATGGTCATGGAAATACTGCCAAAGACTTCAAAGAACCGATGAATCAAGGCTATGCTATCAGTAATGCATACAAATCAAGTATTCACTAAGTGAATGCATACACTGACGGAGTGCACACCGATGGTCAGAGTAAAAGAGCAGAGTCACAGTGTTACGCGACGAGCTAATGCACACCATTACCGATGAGCATAGTTACAGTGTTGACCGACGAGCAAAGCACAGTGTAACCCGATGGAGAGAATTTCAATGTTGCCTGATGAAGAAGAAAAGGATGAAGATGTAATACCCACCCATATTTTGTTTTTAGTTTATGATGCCATACTCTTTTAGGCATTGGTTTCAGTTGATTGGCCAAATTATTTTAGGCGACATTTCATGTGAGCTGTTATTCTTTCAGTTGATGGTGATTATTATGTTATGGTTTATCATATGCATAGATAAATGTGATGATTTTATTATGATGATGATTACATATTGATTTTAGATTATGTTGTACTTACCCCATACTTGCATGTGTATGGTTGTCTTATATGTGTATGTACTTGTTGATGTGTTATCATGGTAGAGGACGGAGACGTAGTTACTTGCCTCAGCGAGATCCACACGTTTGACCGATCCCTATCATTGCTTGCGATATTATATTGTATGTACATGCGTGTTCTTTTGATGATAGGATTGAAGGTACATGGCATCGTCTTCCTTGAATTGGCAGGAGTGAGCACGCCCATAAATATTCATCTCAATGGTAAAGAGGGGAGGTAACATACAGATCTGAAACCCTAACCTAAGCCTAGTCATCCTAATGTTGGATGAGTTCTAATTTGAATACCCTATCCAGATTCATCTAGTTGATAGGAATTCAAATACCCTGCCCTGAGTATGTTTGTTTTGCATGTGATTGCTTTTAGGTGATTTATTGGATTTTGAGTGATTTTCCATGTTTTATGATTTATTGGATTATAGTTGAATTAAATATTTAATTCTATCCTATGTTTATTTTAGATAATTAATTAAATTCAAATATTCAAATATTTTGATTTAATTAAGTATTTAATTGAAAATTAATGTATATATGCTTTTATGATTAATTAAATAATTAAATATTTGGTTGCATGTTTTATTGTGACATAAATATTTAAACTATTTAATTTAATATTTTATTAATTACATGTGCATGAATGTGTTGAAAAAGTATTTTCAAATTCAAATATCTCAACTAGATATTAGGACTCAAAGTTGAGTTGTGACAATAAAGTTTATTTTATTTAGTTAATTTGGATTTACTTTCAATTTCAAGTTGAGTTATTTTAGGGATTGAGTGGGGAGTTGTCATGGGGGTTTGCACAATTAGGGGAAGTTGATTCTCTTTAGGAGGATTCTCCTCTCATTTCCTTCACAACAAGTTTTGCATTTTGGAGAGCTCTTGGTGATTTGAGATTTTTGAAGGATTGAGGATTGTTGTGGTTGCTTGTTGTTTTGGGAGATTCGGGTGATTTCTTTCTTGCATGTGCTTGGTTCTTCATGGATCTCAGATCTGTGATTGAATCAGGGTTAGAGGGTTCCAGGATTCCTTTCTTCCTCAAAGGCACATTTCATCAGTCCTTGCATTGGATTCTAGGTAGGTTTTGTTTCTCCATATATTGGTTTCAATTTTGCAAAAATCTAAAGTTTTCAATGGTTAGATAGATGCATGTTTGATATTTTTGCTTCTAGATGGTTTAAAAGTATTTCTTGGTTTCTGGGTATTTATAAAACCCTAGATCTATTATTTTCATGTTTTAATATTACTTAGCATAGTGCCGTTATGCTGGAAAAATTTCGTGAGGAAATTCATTATAGATCTCCCAGAAATCAAAAAATTAATCTATACTATAGTCTAAACTATATAGAAAAATAAAATAAATGGTTCCTTTGTAATTGCCTTGAAAAAATTAAATTAGTTGGAAAAAATGTACTCTCTGGAAAAAAATACAGACTGGTGAGAAAAGAAATAAATTACCCAGAAAAGGGAAAAATTAGAAAGAGACAAAAAACCCTTTTCCTTTTTACAATTTTCTATTTTCGGAATTAAAAAAAAATATAAATAAATAAATTTCATTGTTTAGAAAACGCAGTGTTAAATAAAAAAAATTTGAAAAGTTAAAAAAAAAAATTAATTAAATTTGGTTGAGGGGAGGTGGGACCCCATCCCCACCAACCCTCATGGCTTAGCGCCACCCTCAAAGTAAGGGAGGGTGGGCTGTCACGCCACCCGCCATACGAAAAGTGGGTGACAGTACCCACCTGTCCGTATACTTGCAGCGCTGCTATGCGCAGGGGGAGGTACCCCGTGGGCCCCCCACCACATGCGCTTTATGCGCAGGGGAGTGAGCCGCGCAGACCCCCCCATAACATAGTTTGTTTTTTGATATTTTTATTAATTATTTTAAGTTTTATTTAAATTTGGTTTTTTAATAAAAACATACTAAGTTTAAATATATTTATTGTGATTTGTGGTTAATATTAAATTTTTTAATTAATATGGTTTGTTATTAGTTTTTAGTTAATGTATTATTATTAATTTTTAATTAAGAATGGTTATAGGCAATTTTAATTATTAGGTTTATAATTAAATTTAAATTGGTATATTTAAGATTTATTTTTATTAATTTGGTTATTATTAGATTTAGTCATTATGCATTATCCAATTAAGGGGAAGTAATGTGGATGCTTAATTGATGAATTCTTTTAGCTAATTTGATTTAATTAATTTAATAGTTATTTTAATTGGATCATTTAAAATGCTAGGGGTAGTTTTTGAATGGATTTAATTTTAATGACATTAATTATTTTAGATTAAATCATAAACGTAGATAGATTAATAGATGGATAAGTGGATTTATTGTGTGCTTATGGGTGATTTAATTAGATGTAAATGTTATCCATTTATGTTCCTTTTTCAGTCCTTTAGGACGTTTTTGTTCTATGTTTCCTTATGGTACTCTTTTGCTTATATGTGCTATTTTTGGGGGTATTAGATGACCTAGGGTGTTACAGAGGCTGAGTATGAGTCCTAGAGACTTGCTGATTGATTATTCTCTGGTGTGTGTGCTTTTGGGCTTTATTATCCTAAATTGACCATGTGACCCTTTCGATCTTGTTACCTGATTGTGTACCTATGTGTGTGACTATTCCTGATGTGTGGGATACTGGATTTGGGTATACTTGGGTTTTGACCTATGCTAGATATGTTAGGATCTGTGAGCCTAGGGTAGGTTACCTAGATGTGTAGTAGGGGGTGGCTTGCAATAAGTTTTGTGTCCGTAAGTGACTACTGGATTGCTTATTGTAGAGTTTACTTAATAAGTGATAAATAAATACATACTGAGAGATATTAAAATGAAATAGTAAGATATGATTCTCCTCACCCATGCTTGAGTGCTAGTAAAGGCTGAGATGGAGGATGAGATAATGCTTGCCCCCTTACGAGGTGCGGGCTCTAACATAGTTAGTGGCCTTGTCAGTTTGAGAGGTCATTGGCTCCGTGTATGGTCACTTAAGTGCTAGAATCCATTGGGATTGCTAGGACAAAACTTAAGGTTTAGACATACATGATGACACCTTCCTTTACACAGTCTAGATTTCCTACATGTGTCAGTTGCCTCTGGATTAGTGAGTCTTATCTTTCATGATCTATATTACACCTGGATTAGAGAGCTATCAGGATCCCTTGCTTAGTGGTTATTCCTTAATGGTTTTGGATATCTGATTGGGGTCTGTTGTTATCTCCTCAGCATGGTGGGGTGAACCTTTGTGGTTCCACATAGACGGGTGGTAGTGATTCTTTACCCATTAAGATTTGACATCCTTGTACCAGGTTCTTGATGGTTCTTTGCAAATGAGCTCTTTATGCTACTTCATCATTTATTATGTAATTTTATTATTGTAAATCTTGTATTAGAGTATCGCATGTGATACCTAATCAATCTGGATATTGTATATTAAGTAGATTAGAGTGATTACCACATACCCTGCGACATGTGCAGTGGATGTGAGTTTATGGTGGTATCATGGTTATCCATGAGGATTGTATTTATGGTTATGTAAGTTGTATTTGTTATATCTATTCAAATAGAATCTTTTTTTATATTGTTAGTTGTGTTTTTCTTTAAGTAATTCAATGTCATGGAACCCTTGAGTCGTGTAATCTATGTGTGTGTAAGACATGTGTATAAATGGTATTGTTTCCACATTAATGTATGTCTCTTTATGTAAACTATTTAAAAAAAAAATTATTCAACAAACATATTATCATGTTTAGGTTAATCTCTCTTGGGTTCCATGGTGGGGCGTTACAAAAGATCCCAATGAAAACTAAAGTGACACCGATGGAACAGTCAGTTATCATCGATGAATAACTAAAGTGTTGACCAACAGGACAAAGAGTTCATAAAATGACAAAATGCTTAGGTGTCAAGAAGCTAAAGATAGAATTAATGGATACTTATTATTGTTTTAATCATCCTGATAAAGCCAAAGATAAGTAATTGGTTTAAAGCTGATTTGTCTAGTTGGCAAGAATATCTCTTTGAGATAAATTAGGAGTTTGCTTTAAATCTATTGGTGAGAATTGTGGAACACATCAAGAATCAAGAAAGCCAAGAAAAATGGGAAATCATGTCTATATAGAGACAAACCCAATTCATTATGAATGGGGGAATAGGTGAGGAGAAATAGAGAAGAGGAAAGATGCTAAAGAAAATCTGAAGGAGAAGAAAGTCTTCATTCAGTCATGATCAACAAGCTAAGGAAAGAGCTAGATTCTGCAGACACCAATAAAAAATGAGACAAGCATCACAGATCAGAATAATGTGGAGCAAAGTTATAAGTGATTATAGTGATCAGAGAGGTAATGGACTTACAATAGATCTAAAAATCTGCAATTGAGTTGTATGTATGAATAGATCATTAGTGTTTTAGTTTAACCATTGAAGCATAAAGCCTCTTAACCGAGTAGGTATTAAAAGTCTTTTACAATTGAGATACATCCCAAGGAGTATCAAAAAGTTTGATCACAAAAGTAGCATTGGATATGCTTGATACCTATTGATAGGCCAAGAGATTTTGATCAAGGATGGTAGCATTAGATGGTAGCTACTAGTTGACAAACTATTTCTAAATCCTCTAACAAGGTCACACCTAACAGTGTGTTTGTAACCTTTAATAGGGTTGGCTCCTAACAAATCTCACTTCAGAAGAGTGAAAATTTGGGGTACCGGTCCCAGTGGTTTTTCCTTTAACAAGGTTTCCATGTTAAAAATCCATGTGTTATGTGTTTATGTTTTGTTACTTTACTATTTTACATTTCACATATGCAATTCTGGATTGATCGGTATACTCTGCATATTTACTGTGTTTCGGTAAATAGTTAACTACTTATCTGTAATCATACAAAAGAGAGATTAACAAAGCAATCCAACAAGTAGAAAATTGATTAAAGTATTTCAAGGCATACATCTTGTAGGACAAAAGATAACTTGAGACATAATTAGTGGTTATAAGTTTTAAGGGTTGATTTAAGGATTAATTTTTAAGGCCACTGATTCACCCCCCCTCTTAGTTATTACTAAAAATATTTATCTTGTGAAGAGTAATTAGAGAAAGAATCATAAACCAAGATAGCTAGGTGATCACTATTAGCACCCTTCCACCAAGTGGAAAAATATTTACAATGTGAGAGAGAATAGTTCATGGACAAGTGGCCAATAATGAAGTACCAATGACATCAAAAGAGGACACCATAATAATCCAATGGCTAAGTCCATTAACTTTCCCCAACCATGATAATTACATCACCATGAAGAGGTATTGAGATGTTAATATCAACCAAAATGTGAGAAAAGATAGAGAGACTTAGGTAGGAAGTGATATCACCCACCTTCAAGAAATGAATGATAGAGTTGTTGATAGCCTCAAAATAGGAATTCTCCCAAAAATGAATGGAAATATTGGGAAGATGAACCCATATTGGAAGAACACTGAGTGGATCATTAAGAGGATTGCTAGAGACTATCCATGGTTTTTCCAAAAGAGAGTAAAACACCCAAGCCCACAAATTTCTAAACACCAAATATTGATCATAAGAGAAAAGAAAAGTAGCAATAAAAACCCCTTATCATAAGGGAAAATCTCAATGTTACCTAAAAAATAAGGACTTCCAAGAATCCATCACCCATAGATGAAGATCTAGTAGAGAAGGCCAAAGTCCAACAAACCTATACATAAACCCATAATGTTGGTAGAATTGCAAATTATCCACAACATCATGGCCATAGACCACAATAAGGGAGGTCTTGGAACAATTAAGAGGTCAATATTTCCCTTTAGGAGGAGGAACACGAGTAGATATAGCCACACAAGAAAATATTCACCCATAAGAAAAAGAAAGAGACCTAGGGGGACCCCCACCTTTACAACATTATTAGAGCTTGGAATAGGTCTCCCAAAAGAGAGTCAAGTGAGAATAGATGCAAAACCACCAAGACTAGAAAGCACCACCTTATTAGAAACCCCTATTGGTGTCCAAAAATTATGGATTCACTTTTGGCCAACAGACAGGTATAATGGTGATGCACCACTTGATACATCTGCAATTTTGGCTTAATCAAGCCAAGGCTGGTAGGCCTAATTTTACTTTGAACTATCAAATTTTCTATGTCGCACAACTACGTACACAAACAAACAAAGTTCCTCCCAAGGTGGTGAATGATCCTTGGAGGAAAAAAACAAATCTCCTAATAATTTCTAATATGTAAAGCTTAAACTAAATTGGATAACCACTAAGAATCCTAACTGTAATGCTTTGAAAAAATGATTAAATGATCTACAAAATACAAAGCATGAACTAATATAACAATTTCCAAATAATGATTAGATCAGTGCCTTCTAAAAACTTGGGCTATGGAGTCAGATAACTTTCAATCTTACGTACGATCGGAGACAATTTTAAAAAACTTGCTTTAATAAGACAAGACTATCATCTCAAGGGCTTCCACTCAAAATATAACTCAAACTAGATTACACAATTAGTCTTATCGAATTTAACTCTGTTCAAGAGACCGACAAAAACAAAGGAAGATTCACAGATCTTTTAGTTGATATTCAAACTGTATATTGATTTTGAGTTATAACATTTAGTGAATTCAACACAATGAAACACTCTATAAAATAGAATATCCGAAAGACTAATTGAAAACATATAACTTATAACCACAAATAAAAAGAAATGACACTTATCTTTATTGATTCCATATTTGATTCCAAAAAATAATTTATAAATATAAATACATATCCACATTTGATTCCAAAAAATAATTTAATCATTTGAAAATCCAACATTGGTTATAATGTTTTTATAAATTAATTCTCCAAAAAAAACCTTTAAAAATATTTATAATTATATGGCCAAGAAAATAAGTCTCGACATTAAATCAAATTCCAAAGATTTACTCTTGCAATTAGTCTTATAGGAAAAACAATGTAATTATATCTTTTCACCCTTACCCATATTTTCAAGGAATATAATAGAGCAATTGGTTAGGAAGGGGGGAATGGGTAGGTAGGGTAGTTAAGGGTTGGCTTGAGAGGTCGAGTGTTCAACTCCCGAATGCCACCCTTTTGCCCAACATTATTATTATTCTTTTATAATTATTTTTTATTTTAAAAAATATAAATGCATTTAACACATTGAAATAAAATATTTAAGTTTTACTCATAAATATAAAAATGGAACAATAACAATCATTAGGGCCCTTTTAATTATTTAATTTTTGAAAATAGGGAAATAATATAAAAATAACAATAAATATTTTACTTCCCTGATAATTTTGTATATATTTGGCCCTAAATTTTTAGGTGCCAACAGTGGCTCTAGTTGGGGACGTGTGTTCATACTGGACGCAACAAGAGTCCAGTTGTATCTGGAGAAGCAAACCATTGAACATAACAACAAAAACTAGATTGAAAACATTAGAATTATTAAATCCTCCTGAATAATATTTATCTATTTGTATGTTTTAGGAGGAATTTAAAAAAAAATAGAAATAATTTCATTCCACGTCCTTTGTGAAATTTTCTTAATATAAATATATTTTCCCCAAATAAAAATATAAACTATAAGGAAATGTTATGCGGAAATCGACATATGTTATGCATAAACTTCCATCAGGATATGTCATTTGAAAACTTTCATTGGGATAGCTTACCCTGAAATATTTATCGAGGACCAGGATAACAATTTCAATCCTTCCCTGAAAGTCTTCCTGATCCATTGGGGATCAAGATAACAATTTTGTCCCTTCCCCGAAATGATATGATACTCTGATGAATTTTATCGGTATAAGTTATTCTGATGGGAAAATTTTAAATTTAAACCTTAGTCTTGGGTTTCGTGGATGGTGAAAATTAGGTTTAGGGATATTATTGCAACAGTGTTATTGTCATTGTTGATATTGCTCGCAGCTTCCCCCACACCAGAAATACTATTACTATTCATGTTGCCATTATTGTTGCTTAATACATAGTGTAGAATGTATCATATATGTCTTTATGCAGGTCTCATTAATGCGAGATTGAGAAAAAATTCATGGCCATGCTCACCATTTGATTATTACCAGTACAACATAAAAAGTAGTGTTTGCCTCCAAATAACCTTCTCTCTCTTTTCCATGTGTATCGTCCTTCCTGTGATTGGAGAAGTTAATCTGAAAGACTCTTACAATATTGCTGGGTGAACATACTAGCATCGTGGCAATATATACTGGGAGGAAAAAGCATAAGCACATTGTGCCTCGTCACAAGGTTATTTCTCTGTGTGCTCATTTAGTCATATGACTGATGTGATTATATTTTGACACTTTATCTCCAGTACACAGGTAATTGTTGCATGAGGATCGATGCAAATTTTGCTCCAAATATTTGCACGTGAATATAATTGTTGGCCATCATTTACAAATCTGGGTTGTTTCCGAGCTCCACGACAATCCAAAATAATAAAAAACATTGTAAAAATGCCCCCCAAGTTGAGGTATATGATCTGGGAAATCATTTTATGTTTACAATCTTCACTCACACCATTTATACAGTCCCAAAAAATGGTTCCAAATATTTCCACGAGATTGCAATTTTGCTGGCAGCTTTTACAAATTTCTGAGCATTTTTGAGGTGGCCAACATCTCAAAAACATGAAAAAATGCGAGAAAATCATTCCTCAATCACAGAAAAAGGTTTTGGGGTCATTTGGGAACTTTAAACATTCATTTGCAACTCATAAAAGCCTCAAATATTTTCCTGAAATTAAAAAATGTGATTTAGCTTTAACATCACTTTTCAAAAATGATTTCTAATTCCCTCTGTTGGCTTCTGCAGCTTTAATAATACCATAGATGACACTCTGCCATTAATCTGATCGTCAGTCATGACAAAGGTTTAAATTGATAATAGAATATCACAAACAAGAACACATCAAAATGACAAATCAATTTGTAAACGGAAAATATGTAATTATATATGAACTCTCAATCTTCAAAGTTTTTTTTTACATTTTGATATTTGAAAGATTTCACAGGCTATAAAAAATAATAAAATAAACAAATGCTTACCTTCTCTCTTACCTGGAAGATGCAAATCTTTCCTTTGTCATAAACTTGATTCTCATCCTTTGACAATATGTAGACTCTAGAAGTACCATCATTATTTTCTCTTCTTTGTATTGAAAAGAAAATATAATCTTCTTCTTGAGTTTTTGTTAACCTATTCAAGAACTTAGAGGCTCCATGTTTATTTTTCAATTAAATTTCATCTGGAAACTCTTAATTTTTTGTTCTTAGAAAACCTAAAAACATGTATTTAGCATTATGCACAAAATAAAAAGTATTTTCAAAATGATCAATTTTTTGTTTCCTGTAGTCTCTTATTGTCAAAATATGTATCCATACTATGTCTAATACAATTTAAATTATTATTATTTGATATACTTACATTTAGAACTATAGTATGCAAATTAGGTTCTTTTTGACTTTTTGTAATTGCCCTTTATGTCATACAGTACCAATGTTATATCCTTATGCCCCTTAGACATTTTATTTTCCTTTGATAAAACCTTTGGGCATATCTAACTTTGAAAATATACCATATCTCTTTTTTTATATGCTATTTCATTTTGTATTTTTAAATTATTTTTAACCAGATTTTCTTCTACTTATTTACAAAAAGGATTTAAAATAGAAAGGAAATCATACGTACCTCCATGAATACTTACCTATGGATCTTCAATTGATTGATCACATATGAACTTATTTCCACATGCATCATCATGCATACCGAAAAAATTCTTCTGTAAATGTACATGTGATTCATTTTGCAATATTTTGTCTTCACTATCCAGGAAATTTTGGAAATCTTTCATAGAAATATTTTCTTCTTGAAGTATTTTAGCCTCTTGAGATTTACTTTCTATTTCATCAAATACAACCTAAATATTCTTATCTTGATGGGTATAGAAATAATTTGGACTATTCTTTTGAATATGTTTCTGGTACTCCATGTCTAATAAGTCTAAAATTTCTTTTATGTTGAGGGAATATTCTTCCTCATTATTAAATTCATTTACATTCATTTTTATACAATTCTCTCCCTAGATGAATTCCTCTTCAATCTATCCAAAAAACTTTGAAACATCATTAGGTTCCTGCTTCACCTATATATGTTTTTCTTTGCCTTTATTATATTCTTTTACTTTCAGAAAAAGGAGCTTCAAATAAGGGTCATCTAAAGAGACTCCCAAATCATAAAGTTATCTTCGAAATTCCCTACTTGAAGGTAGGATATCTAATGGTATCTCCCAATAGAAACCTATAACACTTATGAACAAATGGGCTAAAGACTCACCCTTTTGTCTTTCTACATTGAAAAATGCATCCAAGGGAGACATGTAAGATTATTTTTCCATAGTGTCATCTTCTTCCTATTCATAAGGCATGTCTTCATCCTCTATATCATGGAACTCATTTAGGAACCACTACTCATAATGCCTCCATGATGAAATACACTATGAAGGTAATGCTTGATATACTTCTTTTGCATTATCCCTTAATGACAAGGCAAACAACCTCATGGCATCACCCTCTGTATCAATTTCATAGTCATCAAGGAATGTGTAAAAAGCATCCAAATGATCAAAGGCTAATTTATTACAATTTCCATAGAATTTAGGAACCTTGTGTGCAATTTTGAAAACCATTCATTTGTATTGCATTTAAATTCTATAAGATCTAAAGGCATGAAGTCAATAGGGATAAATATACTTCTAAACCATTTCTTAAACCTGGTGATAAAGTTTCAATAATGAGATGAAATTTCATCTCCCTTCTAGATCTCCTCCCTCAATGGAGTCACAAACTAAAATTTTGAATAAATGGAGTCGCCACCTTCTTATTAGAAGGAAAAATATAAACTACTCTTGAGTCCTTATTTACAGCGGAGTCACTTCTTGAAAACTTTAAATAGAGTTGCCACCCTTGTCTCCAAGGGAAATTGTTTTACTGAGTTCTCTTCTCTAATAGAATCTAACCAATGCTTCAACCAGAAATTCAGAATGATGTTTTTGCAAACAACTCCCCAGTAGAGTCGCCAATTTGTTGGTACCCAAAAATGATAGATTCTCTTTTGGCCAAATGACAGGTATATTGGTGATGCACCACTTGATACCTCTACAATTTTGGCTTAATCAAGCCAAGGCCGGTAGGCCTAATTTCACTTTGAACTATCAAATTTTCTATTTTGCACAACTGCTTACACAAACAAACAAAGTTCCTTCAAAGGTTGTGAATGATCCTTGGAGGAAAACAACAAATCTCCTGATAATTTCTAATATGTAAAGCTTAAACTAAACTGGATAACCACTAAAAATCCTAATTGTAATACTTTGAAAAAATGATTAAATGATCTACAAACTACAAAGCATGAACTAATATAACAATTTCCAAATAATGATTAGATCAGTGCCTTCTAAAAACTTGGGCTATGGAGTCAGATAACTTTCAATATTATGTACGGTCATAGACAGTTTTAAAAAAATTATTTAATAAGACAAGACTATCATCTCAAGGGCTTCCACTCAAAATATAACTCAAACCAAATTACACAGTTAGTCTTATCAAATTTAACTCTATTCAAGAGACCAACAAAAACAAAGGAAGATTCGCAGATCTTTCAGTTGATATTCAAACTGTATGTTGATTTTGAGTTATAACATTAAGGGAATTTAACAAAATGAAACACTCTATAAAATAGAATATCTGAAAGAATAATTGAAAACATATAACTTATAACCATAAATAAAAATAAATGAAACTTATCTTTATTGATGTTGAAAAACTAGCACATAAGAGTTCATAGTTGCAGTTGTTGAACAATTTACCCCTACTGTAAATGTATCTGTAACTTCCCTCACATTGGTCCTGGTATCCCATGTTTATAAAACTTTAGGGATGCATACATGCTTCAGACCAATATGTCTATTCAAAACTAAAACCTAATCAACAACTGAACACTTAATAATAAAATTACAAATGTATAACTTGTTAGAAACACTAGGGGGGGTGAATCAGTGTTTGTCTATTTATCTTTATTTCAGAAATTTGAAACTTAAATCAAATAGATAAAAATTGAAGCATAACACAATAACACATAACACAAGATATGATTACGGGGAAACCTTGATCAGAGGAAAACCTTGGTGGGAATTAGTACCCACAAATGATTGTACTAGTGTAATGAACTTGTTAGAGTTCCTTTGCACTGTTAGGAGTAGTCTTTACAATGCAAGTACAATGACCCTATTAGGATTCTTTACAAAAACCTATTAAAGGTGGTTGGTTCATTTCCAGAGCTCACTGCTCAATAGGATGAAGGCTACAACCTTCAGATAATAGATATAAACTATATCAAAAGGATGAACTGTTGTTCTGACATTGTTGTCTGATCAGTTCCGTTTATGATCTGATGCTTTAATCTCTTGAAGACTTCTAATTCATACTAATTTTCTTATATTTTTCTTCTAAATATCTTCTCTGTTTATTTTCCATTCACACACCTAATACAATAGTGCATGTCTAGTATATATACATGCTTGAATAGACGTGACCAAAAACATGACCTTAGTCGGCCCAAAAAAACATACACATTGCTTCCAAAAAAATTGGCTTAAGCATGTTTACATGAGTGTTAAAGACATATTAAAAAAAATACTACAATAAGTGCATGGCCATTACAAAATAAAATATTATACGCTAATCCAAAATCTGAAGTCGGCTTCATACTCTATTTTTTGAACTGCTAGTGGCACTTTAACTTGTTGTAACTTCTCTGTACTGTCATACCATACCATGCGTGTATATTCTAAGATTAATAACATATTAGAAAGCTTAAATATAAAGGTGCATATTCTGACTCGATCATACGCATGTGCGTTGGTGCTCTGATCAACTGCATATCTCTGTATGGCTCTACTTTTTGTACTTAGCCAATTTTGATCTTCAAAGTTTACAGTCAATACTTAATATGACTTTGTTGCCATAATGACAACAAAAAATAAGTCATATAAACCCTAAGTTTCAACATTCCAACAATTTCCCCCTTTTTCATTAATGGCAACAAAGGAATGTGGCCAAGTTGCTTAAACTTTGACTTAACAACAAAAAAATGTATATCATAACTTTGGCTATATATATCATACTCCTTATATACACTACCCCCCCTTTGACATTAATGATAAAGGTGTCAAAATTGTAAGTCTCTAGGTACTTACTCAGAGTACACATCTGGATACGCAATCTGAAGAGTCTTGATCTCTTGCTGCCAAAATGCCTTGAGTGCATCAACAGTCTGAAGATGGACGCATAAGGCATATGTGAGCTTCTCCATATTTGTTAGATCCATGTAGGGGCCTTGGTAATATGTAACAATAGTTGCATCTATCTATTTTATGTTCTCATTCAAAACAACTAAGGAGGGCGCAAGTGCATTTCTTAGTTGTGTTTGCCTGGTCCTTATCTTATTGATCTCTATCTTTGCCTTTTCAATCTTTTCTATCTTCCCTTGATAGATGTTGTTGTAGATGTTGATGTCTTGGGAGGATGTTTCAATTGATTTCCTGATGTTTTCAACCAAGATGTCTTCTTCTTCAATCTTCTTTATGTGCTCAGAAGTAAATTTTCCTCAGTCCATACAATTTGCTATCACCTTCCTGCCTTTTGCTGCCAACTCTTTCAGAATTGTTTGACCAATTTTCAAGGAGTTGAGGTCTAATTGGAAGTTCTTTGTCAGTTCATCCAATCTTTCCCTTTTGTACTTATCCTCTAAAATTTTAGTAGCCAAATCTAATAAACTTGTGAAGTTTATTTTGAAGCAAGTCAATATGCTGTCAACATTATCCACTGACTGGATATTTGCCAATTTCTTATCTGCTGGTACTAAGTCGTTCAAAATGTTCACTGAATCTAGAAAGAGAGGGTTTCTCATAACTTGTTTCTCTTTGGCTTTCTCCATGTCTAATACATTGATTTTAATCAGGTCTTCTTCTCCCCAAGCATCTAGGTTTGCTGAGTCAGGGGTCAAGCTTGACAAAAATCATGCTGATGGTTTGATGGATGGAGTGACTATAGCATTTTGATTATCCATATATTCACTGGGATCTCCATAGAGGGTGGATCATTATGTTCATCCTTTCTCTCTTCATCTTGTCCTGTTGCATGAACTTGTTCTTGCTGCAAAGAAGTGTTATCAGTGCATACCTTCTCAGCTTCTTTAGTACATACAATTACTTCCTCAAACTTATTTAAACAATTTTCTGAGGCTGACATGGTGATATCAACATAATTTATCACAATGGTTTCATTTGATTCCTTGAATATAGCAGAGGGTGATGTAATTTTGGGCGTTGAATCCTATGGACCTATCATAGGCACATTTGGAAAAACTGGTTCTTTATCCTGTTTGGGAGGGACTGGAGTCACTTTATCTGTAGGAACCGTTGATGGATACATGTGTCTATCCTAAAATACTTGCTCAAATGCTTTTTCAGTCTCTTTTCCAACAACCTCATACTCTTTGTTCATGATGCGAAGAGTTCTTGTTTTGGTTCTTATATGAGGTTTTACCAAATCTAATAAAATTTCTTTTTCATCATGTGAGAAAATAGGGAGAAGACTGTCTAATGTTTCTTCTCTAATCCTCATATCTTCCTCTATTTCTTGTCTTTTCAATAGGTCTAGTATGTTCCATACTTTGTCTGGAATGACTATCTTGAGTTCCAATACTGAACTTTTGAACTTGATCATATGAGAGATAATCATAGAATGTATCTCTAATTTATCTATCTCTTGGTACTTTTCATAAACATTTGAAATTGAATCTAGTCTTCCTTCATTAATGATTCTATTCCTTAAGACTTCAAGACTAGGTCTGAATCCTACCTCAAGAGGGGCTTGAGTATTCTTAACTTTGCTCTGTGTTGTCCTTGAGGATGGGTGACTTGTAAGAACTTGTTTCCTTCTTTTGGTCAGTTTACTTGGTACTGAAGGTGGAGAGGATTCCAAGTCAATAGTAGTTGAAGGCACATATGTACCTTCATTAGATTTCTTCTTCTTCTTCTTGTGGATATCATCTAATTTCTCTATCTTGACTTCTGTAGGTGTTTTTTAAAGCTCTCTTGCAATTTTAGCTTCCCTAGCTTTATCTAGGTCTTCTTGTGTGACCCCATGAACCTTTAGGATGTTAGATGTAATACTTGATGCCTTTCTTTTATTATCTACACTGTATAAGATAGAATCAAATTGATTTATATTCTCTTTGTATGTGCCCCATCTTGGCTCTTTTGGATCTTTAGGCGTAGAAAAAAGAACTTGTGCATATCCTTCCAACACATGTTCTTCAACTTCATAACCAAGTGGGTGGATCAATTTGGTTCTTGGCTCAACTTCTTCCATGCATGTATAGTCAATTTCCACCATGAAACATATGGTGTCTCTGTACTTTTCAACTATCTTCTCCAGTATTCTGAACCTCTTCTACATCTTGATCTTGAATGTTTTGATCTCCATGTCCATAGAATCCTTTACACTGCTTTCTGATGTATCCTTTAATGAAGTTTGTGACATAGTAGGTTTTCTCCTATCTAGGTAAAGATTAGAGACTTTGCCAACAATGTGGAAGTATAGGTAGATAATCAAAGAGCCAAATCTGAATATTTTTCTCTTGTCATGCTTGATAGCTCTAATGGTCTCAATCAATTGTGTGCACAATATCTCACAGAGATTATATTGTGTGTTATCTCTTGTCATCTTTATTACTTCCAGAATAGTAGCTGCAAACACACTATTTAGTCTACTTGTGTGCTGAAACTTGTAACCAAGTATCATGGTGAGGAGTTTGATGTCTTCTTCCACAATGGGATCAACAGTCATCCCATGCCTATCACTTCTAGATAAGCATGCCTGCTCAACCTGTTTCTTTACATCCTTTCCAGTAGGAAGAACAGGTCCAACCTTGGAGAGTCCAGTCATCTCATGAATAAGGTCAACAGTAATGCAGATAGGAACTTCACCAATCCAATATAGATCATCATGTATCCTACTAAGTAGAATTTTAACCCATTCTAGTTCATAGAACTCATGCGCATTTGTGTACTCAAAAATAATGTTATTAGTGAGATGTGAGTATTCATCCTTGAATGAGTAATCTGGTTTCATCATTGATTCTATGAGCATGGTTATGCTATTGTCACCAACGGACTCCTTCTTACAGTAGATGTAAACCTGAATGTCTTCAACATGTATGAATCCTAGTGGAGTCTTGGAGAATTCCCCTTCTACATCATCTAGCATAGGCTTGAATGGATGCTTCTTAAACATATATTTATTTTTCTCAGAGATGTCAAACACTGTAGGAGTAGCCGTTACTTGTAACTTTCTTAAGTAGGGTTTCATGAGATTTTGAAATGACGCGTTTGCTAGGGTTCTGTTTCAACTTTGATTCATCTTGCTAACCAACCAACGGTTTATCCTTTCCCTTGAAAAATTTGATGCTAACTAGTGCTGCATTCTCTGAATGCTCAATCTTGAATGCAAAGTGAGGATAAAAGATATTTTGATAACTTATATAAAAGGTTATTGCATTTAATGCTTGTTACCGTAACGCGGTTTACATTGAGAATTTCAATCTTTACTTCAGTTGAAGTTCAAGCTATGCATCTATGCATACTTCCTCATTTCATCATTAGTTACATGAATCCATAGGTGCATACTCAGAGGTGAGTATACTAGCCACATAGGGGTTTTAGAGCTAGAATAGCTCCCCCTAAGACCAAGAAGGTCAACTTAACCAGAAGTAGAAGGTGTGTCCACTAAGGATGCATCTACTACTTTGTTCTCATCATTATATTTCTTTACTTCAACCCATATTTTTCCTAAATCTTCTATAGCTTTTACAAACTTGACTTCACCAAATTCTTCAAATAGTGATTCTTTAGGCTTTTCTTGTTTTTGAGTTCTTGACCTGCAAAACCTTGAGATATGTCCTGCTTTATTACATGAGTGAAAAATAATTGGAGGTCTACTGATATTGTTTATCATGCTACACTACTTGGATCTGTGTCCATTATAATTACATATCTGACATGTAATGTTCTGATAGTTTCTCTAAGGTCGATTTCTGTGATTGTATTGATTCAGATTTCTTTGGTTTTGCTGTTACTAATTTCTTTGACTTGTTCTGCAATGTATAGCCCTATGAAAAAATTTATTACAGGAATAACAATACCCATTGAAAGGTCTTACCTCTTTACAATCTCTTGCCAAGTTTCCATGCTTGTTACATGCATAACAAGTTCAATTAACTAGCTTGTGTTCATCTTTAGGAGGTTGTGTATTACCCTCTGCTAGATTTTCTATTTTCTTTGCTTCTATGGATTCTTCTTGTGCTTTCTTTCTTTCTTGCATTGCATTGATTTCAATTTGAGATACACTATATCCAAAACCATTATTATCACCTTTTAGGTTTTGTGCATAAAGTTGTGATTGAATTAGATCAGAACTTGTGTGTAATTTCTCAATTTTATCTTTTGCTTCTGTTAATTCAAATTCAATCTTTCTCTTGATGTTTTCCAACTCCAATATCTTCATATTTTCTTGTATAAGTTCATCATCTAATTATTTAATTTCTTTGGTATTTTCTTCAATAGAAGTTAGGCTATCAGTAAGCTATTCATTCAGATCTTCAATCTTGTCTTTCAGAGACATGTTTTCTTCATTCATCTTTTTGACGATTTTTCCCAAATCATTTGTAGAGAAATCTTTCAGATCTTTCCTTAATTTTTTGATAAGAATTTGGGAGCCATCAAATTTTAGTTTAATTTCTTCATTTTCTTTTTCAGATTTGTCAAGATCATCAAGGGCTTCTTCAAGATTCTTTTTTAGATGTTTCTCTGTTGCTGAATCCATGATCTCCTCTAGTGGTTAAACTTTCTGTAAAGGAAGAAAAATTGATTATATGTGTTAGGTGTGTTGTATTTCCTTAACCTTTACATTTAATTTGTATTTGATGGATGTGATATTGTATTTTTGATTAATAATATAGGGGGAAGGAAGATAAGATGTTCCTCTTTTATCCCCAAATGCACAAATGAAAGATCCAAATTGATTAACCCTAAAGAAGGATCAATGCACAAATGAATCAACCATTTGGAAATGAGAGTAAGGAAGAAGATCTTAAATTCTATTTTATGATTAAGGAGGTATGATATATAATAGTAATTGAAAATAATGAGAGGAAGTACCAACCTTAAATAATTATAGATCAAAGAATGCTATTTCCTGAGGTATGTACTCTATTTCTAGAAAATATGAAGTATGATCCGGAACCAGAACGCAGAGACGAACAAAACCCAGAAATATTTTTCTTATCTGACACCGTATTATGAAAAAGGTCAACCTTGACCCACTAATCTCACCCCTGACCCAATAATCTTGACCCTATCCTACACAGATCCAACAGAAAATCTGTTCGTGGATCCCGATAGTTCCCTGAAAAGGGTATCCAGATTTGAGTTCAAATCCATAGTCCCGCACCTGTACTTGCAAGAAAAAGAGATTTTTTTTGGGGGGGGAGGGGTTTGACTTAGTGAAACCTTGGTTTAGGAATTAACCTTGAAATCAATAATTGAAATTAGAATGCTAGCAAGTAGTAGAATTGAATCTAACAATGAAGCTACGATATTCAATGAACATGCAATTATAATCCTAATGTAGACAAATATGTAAATATGGAAGGATGGACTTTAGAAACCATAAAATTCCATGATTGTATGCTTGGAATCAACCTTGAAGAGATGATGAAAGATTCTTGAGGATGTACAAAGGATCTTGAAGGAAGATCACACCATCATGATGGCTAGATCTAGGGCTTGAATGATAAATCTTGAATGTTTGACCCAAATCCCTTCAAAGGCTTGAAAGCTTGAATCCTTGAAATTTAATGGAGAGATTTAATGATTGAGAGGAAGAATTGAAAAATTTGAAAGCTTGAGAACATGTAGAACAATGGATGCTTGAACCTTTTTCTTCTTGACAAAATCTTGGTTAGAGTTTTTTGCACTTAGAAGACTTCTTTTTGCTCAATATCGCTTAGAGAAAATGGGAGGAGAAAAAATCCTTTTATATGAAACTAGGGCACAATATTCTAAGGAGGCTGACATGGGAGAATTAAATTCAAATTAGACCCATGCCCCTAGAAGAGGACCTATATTAAATACAACTTAGGATTTGCAGCTTCAGAACCCAAAACAGCCGACCCAGAAGCGGGAAAAATAAATTTTTGAAGACCTCCAGAAGCTGACAAGCTTCCAGATTTGGAAGGGGGACCTAGGTCAAGGTTGAGGTCAATCCTAACCTAGGTCAAGGTTGATTTCAACCTTGAGCTAGGTCAAGGTTGAGGTTGACCTTGACCCAGGGGGTCAAAACCCTTGGAAAAAGTGCTAGGTGGGATGGAAGGTGCCCAAAGAGGCCCAATCAAGGTCCTAAATAGGCACAAAAGTAGGAGATGATGCAGAAATGAGCGGAAAATATGGTGGTGGTAAAAAAAATCCCCTAAGGAGGGCTAAACATTCTTAACATGGAAGTGCTTCCATTTTAAGATGATACATTAAGCCCCCACTTTAGTGAAAGTATGGAAATTGAACATGCTTTCGGTAAAGTTAGAAGACAAACTCTGGTGGATCGCAATAAGGTAGAAAATCACTAGGTCAAGGACATGAGCCCCTATACCAAGGATTATAACTCAACATACATGCATAAATATATGAAAAATAAAGATCAATCAATCATAGAAACACACATGATTACATAAGCAAGACAAGAGCAACACTATAGATAACATAGCTTCATGATCTAATCCTACTAGCATGAAAGCGAAAGAGAGAGAAGAGAGATAGTGATTACCTCACCTAGTAATATTCCCACCTTAATATGAATCACCAAGGAGGGAGTGCCCAACAGGTTCACCGATAAACTATGCTTGTAATTGTAATGCGTCTTTTGATGACTTTTGAAAATATCCATAGATCCACATTCTTGTATCACTATGAATATAAAATGTATTTATTTTTACGATTTAGCAACTTATGTGCGTTACCTTCCAAGGATTTAGCATATTGACAAATTAAAAGGGTGTGTATCTCTTCAGGATTTAGCAACTTATGTGTGTTACCTTCTTAGGATTTAGCAAAAATAAAAGTAAAAATGCGTGTCCCTTCAGGATTTAGCAACTTATGTGCGTTACCTTCCAAGGATTCAGAAAAAATAAAAGTAAAAATGCGTGTCTCTTCAGGATTTAGCAACTTATGTGCATTACCTTCCAAGGATTTAGCATGTTGCATAATGTAAATTAATATAAACTATAGTACAAGGGAGACCCTATATATGCCCCCTCCTTATCATGATTACCCACTAGGCAGGATAAGGAAGAGAAAGAAGATACCTACTTCACAAGGTAAGGAGATATCTAGCTTAACAACAATGTATACCATATTCTTAGCGAAGAGCCTTGAACCTTACATCCAAGAGCATAGATAATCATGAAATGGATATGTCACTTATGGAAGAAGGATCCTCAAAGAGGGAGAGATCTTATCAACAAGACCCCCACCATAGAGGAGTACTTAGGATAAAATATCATCTTCTTAAGACAAGAGGGACCAAAGATTCAATAATCAAGCCCCCTGCAATGAAGAGGAAGAGGAATCTCAGAATGAAGGAGTCAAACTCTAACCCAAAGCAAAGGCAAGAGTTTATTAAAAACATAGTTTCCAATATAAAGGAGAGATGACCCAGGACAATCACCTCCCATAAGAGGGTATCCATAGTCAAAACATAAATATTTATAAGGAAATAATGTTATATGATAAAAAAAATGCCACTAAGCTAAGGAAAGTAGATCCTTAGATAAAGGAAGAAGGAAAATACCTTTCTCCCCAGGGGTGAAAGCAAGGGATATATCAAATTATATCAAGAGATATTGTAAAGAGATATCATGTGAGAAATGAAAAAGCAACCCTTATGAGGGATAACACACTATTCAGTTTCCAAGGTGAGAGATTTATCAACCATGGAAACCCAATGTCAAACAAAAAAATAGGTTATAATCAAGGACATAGATCCTCAATGCAAACCAAAATTTTCATGTATTTTGGAAATCACATAATAGATAGATACTGCTTAACCAAGGGAAAAGTGGATCCCGGGAAGACATAAAATAAGGAGATGGCATCCTTGCCCCCCAAGTGTAGGGACAAGGATGAAAGGGGACCTATTATATCGCTCACAATACTATGCAAGACAACAAGCCCCCAAAGATTAGGCTAACATTGTTTACATAATATAGAGTTCCATAATAGGAACATAAATATTATTTAGAGAAAGTGGGATTGAAATATAACTCATTGCCACATGATATATAAGTAATTTTACTATCAATGAGCTGCCCAATATTATAATGTAAAGCTTGATATTCATTAGAGTGATCATGAAATCTATAATAGAAACAAAAATGAAGAATATTAAAGTATAGACTACGTTTCTTTTTGTGTTTAGGTCTAGTAATTATCTTAGCACGAAGGAGTTTAGGCAGAACAACCTCTTGGTCAAATTCCTTCTTAGGGTCATCATGTTTTGAAATGTTATTTGATATGTTGGTAACATTAATGTGTTGTTGAGGATTAAATCCAAATTCATAGGAATGCTCATGCCCCTCATTTTGTAAGGGCATTTGAATTCCCTATTTATGCTTAGCACATCCTTGACTATGGAATCCTTGTTTAACTAGTAAATGATAACTATGACCATAACAAGAAGCCATATCAAAAGGAGTCAATGGAACTTTGGTAGTCACTATGTCATCATTAGTATGTTAGATAGATTCAAAAGAAGGAAAAAAAAAGGAATACATCCTAGGAGAAGATGGGGTAGGATCTTGATGCTCCATAGGATCATCACTAAGAGGGAGAGCATTAAGGGAATTGATATCATTCCCCGCTAATGTCTCATTTCTAGAATAAATCCCAAATGGAGGTAAAGAATCTATAATGTTCTCCTCTTTCTCTAAAATGTCCACATAAGGGGAGTGTGTTTTAGAAAAAGAGTCATCATCATGTATGAATATGTCATCCATTAATAAATCACC
>MU228530.1:1769061-1782628 GCA_018584345.1 Thuja plicata | reverse complement strand
AAATGAAAGATCCAAATTGATTAACCCTAAAGAAGGATCAATGCACAAATGAATCAACCATTTGGAAATGAGAGTAAGGAAGAAGATCTTAAATTATATTTTATGATTAAGGAGATATGATATATAATAGTAATTGAAAATAATGAGAGGAAGTACCAACCTTAAATAATTTCATATCAAAGAATGCTATTTTCTGAGGTCTGTACTCTATTTCTGGAAAATCTGAAGTATGATTCGGAACCGGAACGCAGAGACAAACGAAACCCAAAAATATTTTTCTGATCTGAAAACATCTTATGAAAAAGGTCGACCTTGACCCACTAATCTCACCCCTAACCCAATAATCTTGACCTTGACCTGCACAGGTCTGACAAAAAATCTGTTCACGGATCCTAATAGTTCACTGAAAAGGGTATCCAGATCTGAGTTCAAATCCATAGTCTTGCACCTATACCTACAAGAAAAAGAGATTTTTTTGTTGGGGGGGAGGGGTTTTCCTTAGTCAAGCCCTGATTTAGGAATTAACCTTGAAATCAATAATTGGAATCAGAATGCTAGCAAGTAGTAGAATTGAATCTAACAATGAAGCTATGATATTCAATGGACATGCAATTGTAATCCTAATGTAGACAAATATGTAAATATGAAAGCATGGAATTTAGAAACCATAAACCTCCATGATTGTATGCTTGGAATCCACCTTGAAGATATGATGAAAGAGTCTTGAGGATGCACAAAGGATCTTGAAGGAAGATCACACCATCATGATGGCTAGATCTAGGGCTTGAATGATAGATCTTGAATGTTTGAACCAAATCCCTTCAAAGGCTTGAAAGCTTGAATCCTTGATCTTCAATGGAGAGATTGAATGCTTGAGAGGAAGACTTGAACACTTTGAAATCTTGAGAATATGTAGAAAAATGGATGCTTGAACCTTTTGCTTCTTGACAAAATCTTGGTTAGAGCTTTTTGCACTTAGAAGACTTCTTTTTTCTCAATATCTCTTAGAGAAAATGGGAGGAGAAAAATTCCTTTTATATGAAACTAGGGAAAAATATTCTAAGGAGACCAACATAGGAGAATTAAATTCTAATTAGACCCATTCCCCTAGAAGAGGACCTATATTAAATACAATTTAGGATTTGCCACTTCGGAACCTAAAATAGCCAACCCAGAAGCGGGAAAAATGAATTTCTAAATACCTCCGGAAGCCAACAAGCTTCTAGATTTGGAAGGGGGACCTAGGTCAAGGTTAAGGTTGAGTTATACCCTAAGCTAGGTCAAGGTCAAGATCGACCTTGACCCAGGGGGTCAGAACCCCTAGAAAAAGTGCCAGGAGGGATAGAAGGTGCTCGAAGAGGCCCAATCAGGGTCCTAAACAGGCACAGAAGTAGGAGATAATGCAGAAATGAGGGGACAATATGATGGTGGTCAAAAAAATCCCCTAAGGAGGGCTAAATGTTCTTAACATGAAAGTGCTTCCATTTTAAGATGATACACTTTCTTTCAGAGGATTAGAGCTCTGATACCAACTGTTAGAAACACTGAAAGGGGGGGGGGTTGAATCAATGTTTGTCTATTTATCTTTATTTCAGCAATTTGAAAATTAAATCAAATTGATAAAAATTGAAGCATAACACAATAACACATAACACAAGATATGATTACGGGGAAACCTTGATCAGAGGAAAACCCCGATGGGAATTAGTACCCACAAATGATTGTACTAGTCTAATGAACTTGTTAGAGTTCCTTTTCCCTGTTAGGAGCAGTCTTTACAATGTAAGTACAATTACCATGTTAGGAGTCTTTACAAAACCCTATTAAAGGTGGTTTTCTCACTACCAGAGCTCACTAATCAATAGGATGAAGGCTACAACCTTCAGATAATGGATATACACTATATCAAAAGGATGAACTACTATTCTGACACTATTGTCTGATCAGTTCCATTTATGCTCTGATGCTTTATTCTCTTGAAGACTTCCACTTCATACTGATTTTCTTATATTTCTCTTCTGAATATCTTCTCTTCTTATTTTCCATTCACACACCTAATACAAAAGTGCATGTCTATTATATATACATGCCTGAAAAGACGTGACCAAAAACATGACCTTAGTCGGCCCAAAAACAACATACACAATGCTTCCAAAAAAAATGGCTTAAGCATGTTTACATGAGTGTTAAAGACATATTTACAAACATACTACAATAGGTGCATGGCCATTACAAAATAAAATATTATACGCTAATCCAAAATCTAAAGTCGGCTTCATACTCTATTTTCTGAACTGCTAGCGGCAGTTTAACCTGCTGTAAATTCTCCGTACTGTCATACCGTACCATGCATGTATAGTCTAAGCTTAATAACATATCAGAAAGCTTAAATATAAAGGCACATAGTCTGAATCGATTGTACGCACATGCGTTGGTGATCTGATCAACTGCATATCTCTCTACTACTCTATTTTCTGTACTTAGTCAATTTTGATGTTCAAAGTTTACTCTCAAAAATTTATATGACTTTGTTGCCATAATGAAAACAAAAAATAAGTCATATACACCCTAAGTGTCAACTTTCCAACATAACTATCCCAAATGATTAATGAATTAATAAATCAATGTTATGCTAAAGTTTAAAAAAAAATCTCTCCTCCACTTTCATTTTGTAAAGTACTTTGCCACTTAGCAAATATTTGAATAATCAAATCCCTATGTAATAATATCCTTTCCTGCACATAAAATCCAAAAAAATAGATTTTCATTCTTCATTAGGGTTTTAATATGTCAAAAGATTTTTATAAGTTCTCGGACATATCAAATGTAGAGAATTAAAATATATTTTAAAAAATGAGCTTTCCAAAATGATATGTTTCATAAAATCAACAATGGGAAAAAACATTAAATTGGAAATAATAATGATATCAAACATAAATACATATCCACATTTGATTCCAAAAATAATTTAATCTTTTGAAAATCCAATAGTGTTTATAATTTTTTTATAAATTAATTCTCCAATCAAAACCTTTAAAAATATTTATAATTATATGGCCAAGAAAACTAAGCCTCGACATTAAATCAAATTCCAAAAATTTACTCTTGCAATTAGTCTTATAGGTAAAAACAATGTAATTATATAAAGTCACCCTTACCTATATTTTCAAGAAATATAATAGAGAAATTGGTTAGGAAGGGGGGAATGGGTAGTTAGGGTAGTTAAGGGTTGGCTTGAGAGGTCGAGTGTTCAACTCCCGATCGCCACCCTTTTGCCCAATATTATTATTATTCTTTTATAATTATTTTTTATTTCAAAAAATATAAATGCATTTAACACATTGAAATAAAATATTTAAGTTTTGCTTATAAATATAAAAATGGAACAATAACAATCATTAGGGCCCTTTTAATTATTTAATTTTTGAAAATAGGGAAATAATATAAAAATAAAAATAAATATTTTACTTCCCTGATAATCTTGTATATATTTGGCCCTGAATTTTCAGGTGTAAACAACCCCCATGCCATATGTAGCATGTGTGCCAATTATTGAGTTAGGCACACCTTCAAAACCCACAGACACATAAGATCCATAACCACCCACCCGAACAAGATCCATATTAGGCACAAACACCATTGAAGTGACATCGAGTAGGGAAAAAATGATCCATCACCAGTATCTGCAACACCCACTAGCCCAAATCCATGAGACACAAGCTTGGGTAGCATAACAAAAATGGATGAATTTAAATATGGGAAGTAGAAATAACAGTATCCATTGGGGGTATTGTAGATGTTAAAATTAGCCATTTGGGCCATTTGATTGTTACTTTATTTGATTGTTATTAAGATTGGCTAACCACTTGTACCTATGTATGACTAATTAGAGTAGTAAGGGACACCAAAACTATAGTAATGCACCTAAAGGTATTCTTCATTCTTATGAGTCAACCAAAAAAATGAGTAGATTTTCTTTAAAATAAAACTTTTGGACATGGTAATCATGATTACAATAATGCAATTTTATGTTCATGTATCTAGTATGGCCTAGTGTCTTAGTCTAATGATAAGTATATACTTTCTGTGAAATAAAATATTTTCTTGTTAAGATATTGTACCATCCTAAAAAGTAAGCACTTGATTAATGTACAATTTGAGGACCATTTTGCACTCAATTGAGTGTGTTTTCTATAATAGGAAATTATGTGAATACTTAAATTCAAATCTGGGTCCTTTTTCTCCTCTCCCAGCTCTATCTTTCTTAAAATCAAGGTTGGCCCTTATTTCTAAGCATGCTCCTATATTTTTCCTTCAATCACTTAATTCATTTTATCACCTAGGCCCTATTGCATTATCAACAACCTTTTTTTTTATCTCTTGAACCTGGAACTAATTTTTGGCTTGGGGCCTATACCCTAAGGCTACTGAGGACCCCCTAACTTAATTTGGCCATTTTTCCTAGGGTGCACATTGTTCCAAATGTTGTGCACCTAGGTGCAAGATGTTTATGTTAGAATGGAGTGGTTGCCGTTGCACCAAAAGCTCAAACTGTTAATGCTCTATACAACCACTCGACTTATAAAATCCATAAGAGGCAGTTAAGCCCTTGTCACCAACTACTGCGTGTACTAAATGAGACCAAGGCCACCATCACTCAGTTATACTTCACAAAAATCCCACCCTCAGGACATGCATGGGGTTGGAACCTGTGACCAGGCTCTGATACTAATTGTTAGAATGGAGTGGTTTTCGTTGCACCAAAATATCATACTATTAATGCCTAATACAACCACTAGAAATAGAATCCACAAGAGGTGGTTAAGCCCTTGTCACCAACCACTGCATGTACTGGACAAGATCAAGGGCACCCTCACTCCATTAGCCTTCACAATAATTTTAAACATTTTTCACCTTGGATTCTGGGTCCAAATTTGAATTAAACCCTTGGTAAACCATTTAGAGGTATTTCTTGATGTACAGTCGGCCCCAACATCCAAATCTCTCCGATTTTATATAAAGAAAGATTTCCACTTAATTTTCAAGATAAGAAATCAATTTCAAGGCTAGGCCCCAATTTGAATCTATCTCATAAGTGAAGACTTGTGAAATCAAATCTATAGAAGATCTTCATCAAGTAATTCAAGGAAATTCAAGGAAATTCAAGTGAAAGCAAGCTACATCAAGATTCAAGTCCTAGCATCAATTATCCCTCTCAATAATTCAAGGTGATCTTATCCATAGATATATATTCTTTCCCCATTTTTGGTCAAGTAAAGGAGTTCCAATAAAAGAGAGAGCTATTAACCTTCCTATCTTCTTCTTTTTCTTCTCCTCATTTTAACATTGGCCAATTTAAACAACCATCACACAAGGTTCTATATTTTCATGATTTCCATTTTTTGTTATGTTGAGTTAAAGATATTTCAAAAACATATTTGATTACATTCAAAGAGGCATCTACATCACAAAGGTATGTGCTACTTCGCTTATCAGATCTGATCACTACTCTATGTCTGGATACTTTACTTTTTCATTTCATTTCAAGGTTGATTCCTAAATAGGGATTTGAGTGAGACAATTCCCTTTAGAAAAACTTCTTCCCCATTTTTTTGTGTAGGTACATGTTAGGAATTTGTATTTTTCAGATATGGGCTCTGTCGGTCCCGACATAGTCTCTTCCAAATCTGGGACAAAATCATCAAGTATAGAACATTCTAAACATTTTACACCTGGGTACATAACATTCCAAATGTTATCCACTCTTAAAAAATTAATGAAAATTTCTATAACAACTGGTTATAGCTATGAGATCTCAGATATGCATCTATAGGTTCCTGCAACATAGTGATAACCTATAAATCATATTTGAAGCTCTATCATCCCTATTTCACTCCTAGGTGCACACATTTCATTTCTATTTCCTCTTTAGCATCTTTAATTTATATATTTAGATAGTTTAATCATTTGTATCTCTCTTAAATTCATCCTCTTTCTCATTTCTAAGAAACAAAAGTAATAGAAGCCCCTAAGACCCGAATCTGATATACCACTTTATCTCTTCTTGTAGCATTGATCTGATTTGACTTAAGGAGGCTTCATATTCTAATGCACCTTTACAGAATTAGGGAGAGCTTAGATTCTATTAGGTGATTCACATTTTCCATTGTACAAATATTAACCTTAGCCTTTATATGAATAAGGTGATCCTATAAAATATTTTATAATTATCATGTTGAATTATGAATAATAAAGGTGGCGAGGTCTATTGGATGGTTTGATGTACTTAGATAGAAATGTCATAGTTATGAGTTATTAAATTGAGAAATAGGTTTTAATTTCATTTCTTAATACTAAATATTATCTCATGTTGGGAATCATTTGAAGGAACCTTTTTGTAGTATGATATGTGTTTTAATGAATGTTGGTCATGTGGACCTATGTGTAGGTCCTTTGAGAGACTTTGTGAGGAGAAATACGTTAGAATTTGATACATTTATAAACTAGTACGTAGGTAGTCCTTGGAAAAAAAATGCATGTGACTTGGGAGGGTCTAGAGGGGGATAACCCTAGGGATTTGGGGTTATTTCCAACATATTTAAACTTAACTCTTTTGTAGGCTTATTGTGAGGTATATTAGGTATTAGAAGGTTATGAAAGAGTTAAGAAATCCTTATAATTTGTATTCAATACATAACGTGCTTCTAATTAGTGAAATAAAGGAAGTGATAGTATTGACTACATAATAGTCCATATTTTTCTAAGGGTACATGTTGAGTTGAGGCCATCTTGTGTTGTCTTTGTGTGATTATTATATTTTTCTGAAACATAACTTGTAAGCATAAAAATATATGCACATTTACAATAAGGAAATTAAAGAAGTAAACAAAGGAAATGAAATCAATTAAGCACAAATTAATCCATTTGATGAAGGCCTCACTTCTCCTTCTTTCTCCTCTAATATTATTTGAAATGTGGGTCAATACATCATCATGCAACATTTATTGAACAAAGGACAAAACAAGAGAATACTTGAAGATTATATGATCTCAAGAGAATAAGATTATAAAGACTTGGAAGCAAGAAGATGATAATGAGGATGCTAATTGTATGAGATGCTATTGAAGAGATAGGAACCTCAATTTATAGATTTTTGAGGTAAAATCACAAAATTAGCTAGTTGAGAGAAATTGGGAAAGTACCATAATTTATGGCAAGATTTGAAGTTCATTTTAGAAACATTTCAAAATGAGTGGAAGCTCATTTAGAAACTTGCAAAAGTTAATTTTAGAAACATTCCAAAATGAGTGTAAGTTCATTTAGAAACTTGCAAAATGGATGAGTAGTTAACTAGGAGAATTTAAGAGTTCAAAAGAAGAAAGTGTAAGAGATAAGGGAGTTAGAGGCTATTAAATAGGGATTGAATCCCATGTGGAAATATGAGAGATTAATTGAACTTCGAAATTAATTTTATCCTCACAAATTAGTAATTAGGAATTTTAGAAATTAAGAAATAGGAATTAGAAGTTAGGAAACTAATAATAATTCCCATATTTGGAATTAGATAGTTAATTAATTAATTGTGGGGAAAAGAGGTAACTTTGGGATAAAGAAAGTTTATTTATTAATCATAAATTAGGACTTAGGAATAGGGGATAATTTTTTTGGTTGATTGACCCCTAGAAGACAAATTTGATCAATTGAGAAGTGATTAAAGATGAAAATGACATGATTGGTCATGATGAAAAAGGTCGAATTGATTAGAAAATAATGTAAATTAGAGATGAAAATCAGTGATTGATGACATTAAAGAATGACAACATATTGGTGAATGATAAAGGTCAAACACACACCATATAAAACATTAATAAAGGGGGTCTAGAGGTGTGAACCATTTTTTAGTGTCTACATTTTTTTCTTCTTTGAGACAATGCAATTTTGAGCATTGTTTGAAAGAAAAATAAAAGATCATACCCTAGTGGATAAAGAAGCAATGGATTGAATGCCCCCTCAAGAGATTATTTATGAATGATCTCTCTAAATAAGAAGAAGAAGAATGTTAGAAAGGTTAAATATGATGAAGGAGAAGAATAGTTAGTAAGAATAGAAGAATGTTAATATTGATAGAATAAAAATTGGTAAGAAGCATAAATTAGATGAAGAAATAATGATGAAACCTTACTTCTGCAAGCATACTGGATTGAATAAGAGCCTTATTTTAAAGTAGAAAAAATATGCGTAGCACACCTGATATAGAAGGTCAGGGCGATAATGAAACCCATTTGCATAAAATAGACACACAGTAGACAAGGAATGACCTCATCCTCCCTAAAGTGAAAATAGTATGTTAAGAGTCGAGGTATGTCTAGCGTTCACAGAGAGAACATACTTATCAAAAACACCCAAAACATACTTGCCCCAACACTTTATGAGAACATACCAAAAATAGAAGATAAGACAAAAAGGATCATGAACCATCCTGACCAATCTCATTACTCTATGATATCCTTGATTAACATAGGAACATGGTCAAAAATAACTTAATAAAAGATAAGACTCACTACAACAAGTGAGTCAACAACCAGTCTAATCTTATTGTCATTGTTTAGTATTTGTTTGTATTTTGATGATGTCTAGTTTTACGCATGTAGTAGGCTGTTTAAGACTAATGCCATTTGGTTTTGAGCATACAACACCCTGTATAAGACAAAATAATGATTGTTTGAAGGACTAATAATGATAGTGTTGATGTTGATTGATTGTTTTGAAATTGTCATTTGGACAAGTCCAACTAGTTTGAGTGTTGATTCAATTGGATAGATCATTTGTTAGCACATGATTTCATTTAAGCGCCTTATTTATCAGTATTTAGTTTGTGTATGATCTAGTATCTATATTTTGTAAAGGAATGATTTATTGAAAAAAAGAAGATTATGCATGAAGTTATTGCTAATTTTTTGATATTTTTTTTCACATTTTTAGGAGTTTTTCCTAGACTTTTTATGATTTTTAGGAGTTTTTTTCAGGACATTACACAATTTGTTTTTGAATTTTTTAGGACATTATGCAATTTTTTTTCCAGGACTTTAACATTTACATGTTGTTGTCTCCAATCCAATAATGCGACGAACTCCATTGGTCAACCACATTCTCAGAATTGCCCCCAAATTAAATCCAAATTACCCAAAACTTAGGGAAATGCCACCATACAGAGTCTAGATTTTATACAGAAGGCCATGGATAAGATATGTACAAACTAGTCATACAGGAGAATGTCAGGAAACATCAATGAGTTACATGCCATAAAGGGGCACTAAGGCTAAGATATGGAAAAGAATATGTCAGGAAGTGCATATATGTTTCAGATAGAGCCAAGATAGAGAATGAAGCAACAATTTACTATGCATGGAACCTGTTTGCTAGGTTTTCACCATGGTACTTTCCCAAAGCGCCTATTTGCTAAATTTTCACCTTTGGATGAAAATTTTCTCTTTATTTCATTTTTTGTGTTGACAAGATGCTCGTTTGCCAAGTTTTCATCAAGGCAACTTATTTTTTCCTTTTCTCTCTTTTTTTTGTCAGGATCATGTGTAATACTTGCAAAGGTGCATGCTATTCACTAGTTTGAGAATGGTTCTCCCTTGGGTGTTGAAAGATGAAAAACATCATACCCATAGAAAAGAGATTATGGTGTGGCACCAACGAGAGTGTGAATGATGGTTCTATAAGCCGAAAGAGTTGGGTTTAGCTGCAAATGTCAATCTTGGCCAACATCATTGATAGTCTTTTAAAGTACTTTTAGTGTTGTTTTATTAGATGCCTCACCTTGATCGTTGCCTTGTGGATAATAGATGCTATTGATGACATGTAACTGATTGAATGTTTGATAATGTTAAGTTGAAGATGATGCAAGACATTAAATCAGTTAATGGTTTATATTGTCATTGATGTCAACTTGATATCATCTGTATGGTCATATACATAATGCCAAAGACTTTAGAGAATCAATGGAACAGAGGTTATGCTTTCAGCAATGCATAAAAATCAAGTATTCACCAAGTGACAGACTACATCGGCGGAGTGCACACCATCGGTAAAGACAAAGATAAAGTCACAGTAATGCCCGACAAGCTAAAAATAGTTTTTCCCAATGAGCAAGATCCAATGATGCCTGACAGACAGAGATCCTGAAGCTAACTGAAGTTGTACCGACAGAATTGGCAGTTGTCACTGGCGATGAACTGCAGAATCAACCGACAGAACATAGAGATTAGAAAATGACAAAATATCTAGCTGACAGAACTTAAGGATTGAATTAACTGGTTGTTTTATTTTTTTTATTCAACCATAGTTAAGTAAGATGATTTATACAATTGGCAAGAAGATAACTATGATATAAATCAGGAGTTAAATCCGTAAATCAATTTGGATGGATTATTTTTCACACCAAGAATCAAGAATCAAGAACCAAGAATTAAGGAATATCATGTCTATATAAGAGACAAGTTTAATTCATTTCAGAATGCACTCAGATACATGGGGGAGTGAATTGAGAGAAGATGCTGAAGAGAAACTGATGAAGGTTAAACTTCATGCAGTCTTGATCAATCAAGCTAAGGGAGAGCTAAAGAATTCTACAGACACCGACACACAATAAAGCACAACATCACAGAGAAGAAAGAATGAAGAACAAAGGAATGGAATTGATACATTGATCATAAAGGTATTGTACGTAAATAGATCTGAATATCTACAATTCAAAGTTGCATTAGAAATAGGTCATTGTGTTTCAGTTTAACCATTGAAGCATTAAGTCTCTTAACAGAGTAGGACTTAATAGTCTTTTTTAATTTAGGTATATCCTAACAGATTACCAGAAGGTTGAATCATGGTAGTAGCATCGGTCTTACCTAAAGCCTATTGACAGTCTAAGAAGGAGGCTGATTCAAGGATGGTAGTAAGATTAGCATAAAGCCTATTGACAATCTAGAGACTGATTCAAGGATGGTAGCATAGATGCCAGATACTAAGTGAAAACCTATGTATACAAATCCTCTAACAAGGTCGCACTTAACCATGTGTTTGTAACCTTTAACAGGGTTGGCTCCTAACAAGGCTCACTTCAGAAGAGTGAAAATTTGGGGTACCGGTCCCAATGGTTTTTCCCTTAACATAGTTTCCACATTAAAATCCTTGTGTTATGTGTGTATGGTTTATTAATTTATTGTTTTACATTTCATGTATGCATTTATGGATTGACTAGTATACTCTGCATATTTACTGAGTATCGGTAAATACATTTTACTGCTTATTAGTTATCAAGGAGAAGAAGGACAAACAAGGTAAACCGACAGACAGTTATTTATTTCAAGTATTTAAAGGGCATACATCTTGTAGGGACTTAATAATCTAAGGTGTATTAAATGGTGGATTGAAGTTTAAAAGGATAAATTTTTGAGGCCACTGATTCACCCCCCCTCTTAGTTATTACTAACAACTATAATATCTATGCATAATTTTGAATTTCTCACAAAGCTCATAAACATATTTTTTTTTGAAATGGGCTACCATGATCAGTGACAATCGCCAAACAAACTCTATAGTGAAAGATGATGTATTGCAAGATAAATTTTGAAATTTGTTTGCAATTTATATAAGTCATAGGGATGGCCTCAACCCTTTTGGTGAAATATTTTGTAGTAGTGATAATCTGTATATGACCATTAGAAGAAAGTGGACTAATCTTCTCTATTAGATGAAATGTTCACTTATAAAAATTCCATGGAGAGATGACTGGATGAAAATCTTGTGCCGGGGTATGAATCATGTTCCCATGTATCTAGCATTTATAACATTTTTTTGCAAAATTATGTGCAACTTGTTACATGGTCGGCCAATAATATCCAACCCTTACTAGCTTATTTTTCATACTTAAACAATTGAAATGACCTCCATATATACCATCATGTACCTCATGTAAAGAAGTTTGTGCCTCTCCCTAATTGAGACATCTAAGGAGGATTTGATCAAAGGATCTTTTGTAAAAGGTATCATCGATGATGCTGTATCTAGAGGATTTCTAGATAAGGGCTCAACATTTATTTTCAGATAGGTCTAGGGGTAGGATTTGGGCATGTAGGTAGTTATAGATATCTTGGTACCAAGGGGAATTATGACCAATAATTTCACACATGACCTCATTTTGTGGAATATTGAATGTAGGAATCAATAACTTCTCCACTAGGAACTCACATCATTCTTCATTCTGTGACATGCCAATCATGGAAGCAAGAATTGCCATGATATATACCTATTTGTTTTATACTCTGGGACTTGGTAAAATTAGATTGTAAAAAAAAATGGATTTTAGAAAATTTGACAACTATTTATAAGGTACCAATTTATCATCTTTAGTATCATAGTCATCATTAACTTGGTAGATGACTAATTGTGAATCTCCATACACTTGTAGGTGTTGAATATTCTATTGTATTGCTAATTTTCATCCAGTGATCAAAGCCTCATATTCAACAATGTTATTAGTACACTCAAAAGCTATTTTTTATGATTTGGATATCACATCACCTTGTGGGGTGAAAAATAAAATTCTTGCCCCTGATCCATTTATAATAAGTGAAGTGTCAAAATATAGTTTCCATTCATTGGATGTTGTGATGGAAAAGATGGAATTATCTGGAAAATCTGATAGTAGAGGGTGATCATCTTGTATTGGTGCTTCCGCTAGCTGTTAAAATATTACCTGGTCTTTTATTGCTTTACAATCCACATATTCAATGTACAACCTACTTAGGATCATCACCCATTTCTCCAGTCGTCCTGTGACTGTTTCTTTTCTTAGAAGGTATTTTAGTGGATCACTCTATGAAACAAGCATTATTTTCTTATGGAGAATATAGTGTCTTAGTTTTTGAGCTACAAAGACCACAATAAGGTATGCACATTAAATGAGTGTATCATTCAGTTCATATCCCACAAGAGTTTTGGTAATATAGTAGATAACTCTTTCTCTACCCTATTCATCATGTTGTGCCAAAAGGGATCCTAATACAGTCTCAGTAGCAACTATGTTAGAAGTATTAAAAGAATGAAAATAAGATCATGAAATAATCCAAGAAAATGAAGTGCAATAAGGAATTTACCATAAACCAAATGTGAGATAAAGTTTTCAAGATCAATAACCAAGAACATGAGAATACTCCAAGAATCCCAACAAAGAGCCAAGAGATTTTTGTAAGGGGAAAAGCAAAGAAAAACTCCTTTGTGAAGAATAAGAATATGGCACAAAGCCTAAAGAGTGAGAGAAATAAGCTCGATAAAATAATGAGAGCAATGAGAGATTGAGAGAAGAAATGAGAGAGAGGAGAAGATTATTAGAGCAAGTGTGTGAGAGGAATCTCTTAAGTAGAGATGATTGGAAGGGTTTTCATGTAACTCCCTTCTCCTATGAATTCCACATTCATATTGTGTGTGTGACAAATGTGTGATTCCTCTTAAGGAGGAATATCTATTTTCCTTATTAAAGGAAATACAAAATAGTGACATGTCC
>MU228530.1:1741284-1762179 GCA_018584345.1 Thuja plicata | reverse complement strand
TTATTAAAGGAAATAAAAAATAGTGACATGTCCTCCTACTTGGACTAGAGGACAAATACAAATAAGGATACCTTGGTTTATCCTTTTAATTACATATTTTCAACCAAGGAAAGATTAATTCTAACAAACTATGTACGGAATGAATGGCTTTCCTGGAATAGGAGGCATAAAAATTGGTGGATTGAGTAAGTAATATTTTAATTGTTGGAAATATTTCTCACACTATTCATTCCACTTGAAAGTCACACCTTTATGCAATAAATTCTGAAAAGAATGACATTTGTCCGCCAATTGTGCAATAAATCTAAGAATAGATTGTAATTTACCCTAAAGAATTCTTAGTTGTTTCAGATTAGTTGGAGGAGGCATGTCTAATATTTATTTTTATTTTTTAGGATCCACTTCAATGCCTCTGCGGGAAACAATATAACCTAGGAGTTTTCCTAAAACAACTCCAAAAATAAATTTCTTTGGATTAAGCCAAATCTTTTAGGTTTCCATTCTTTCAAAGATATTGTCAAGAATTCTCAAATGATAATTAGTATGTGCATGAAATCATGGAAGATGGTGGTCATCGCTCTTTGATAATTGGATCCAACATTCTTGAGGCTGAATGACATCACATTCCAAAAATATTTTCCCCAAGAACATGTGAATTTTTTTTTGGACTGATCTTCAAGTGCACTTATGATTTGGTTGTAACTTGAGAAGCCATCCATCAGTGATAACATCTCATATCCAGTTTTCATTTCTACTATCATGCCAATGTTTGGCAAGGGGAAATCATCCTTGGGGCATGCCTCGTTTCACAAAAATCTATACATATTATATTCCCTCCATTATGTTTTCTTATAGGGACTAAATTGGAAATCCAATCTACATAATCAATTGGTTTGATAAAACTAGCATCTAGTAATTTCTTTAATTCTACTTTTACTAAAATAACTATCTAAGGATGCATTGTTCTCAATTTTTGCTTCGCTGGTTTAACTCCCGGCTTTAGCAGAAAATGATGGAGTACCAATTCAGGATCTACACCTAGCATGTCTACATAAGATGAGGCAAAGTTTATTTTCCTTTCCAAAAAGAATTTTATGAACTCATCTTTTTCTTCCTTTGATAATGAGGATGCAAAGTGTATGATTTTTGGATTATTAGGTATTCCTAGATTGATTTTTTCTATCATTTCAATAAATAATGTTAACTTTCATCTCAGTGGGGGTATTTCCAAATTTCCATCCTTGGGTGCCCCAAAGAGGTTTTCACCCTTGGATATGTCCATTATTTTTATTTTTTCACAGTCTAATGACACCTTTCGGTTTTCACCAGAAGATCTATTTTTTCCTTTTTTTTAAAATTTTATTTTCACTTTTGCGACTAGAAGATGGAGTTTAGTCTGCAAAATATGTTATGGAATCAAGATAAATTATAAATACTACTTTATGATCAGCCCTTGGCATCCCTTCTTGGATCTCAAAGAATTATGCTATTGCTTCATCATTTTCAAAGTGATCTAAGATTTATGATCCTTCTTGGTCCCAATATATTAGTTTAGGGCACACTAAAGGTATGTCATCATTGATATTGTATATGTTTTGCATACCATATGTAAGGGTAATTATATGAATATCAATCATGTCATTGTCGCTGGAATTTCTCTCAGAAGTGATTCTAGTATCCCAGAAAGTTTTGATCCAAGCTTGAGAATTAGTTTGGGCGGGAGGGGGTATAGCATTGACATGCTTGTATTAAATGGGTAATTCATTGGGATCAGTAAAGAAATGGTAAAGATCATAAGGGATAGAGGAATAAGAATCCCATTCCCACTCATTGGAATCAATTTTAGGATTGGTGTCCTCAGATGCCATATCAATGTTCAAGACATTCACATTTTCACGCGAGGGTACCTTAGTACTCAAAGAGCCAATCCACAATGGTTTAAATCCAAGTCCTCTATTAGGTGGTCACCCCTGCATAAAAATAGGATCTATAATTGCTTGTTTCTTTGTACCAAGGCTACTACAACCATCGTAGCCTTTTTGTTGCACTATTTTCAACTCTTCTCCATATTTTATAACATGGAATTGAATAGGTTCTTTCTCTTCTTCATCTTTGTATATCCATTCAAATACATCTTAATCAATGCATTCTTTATGTAACTCTCCCCTTTTTACAAGTGGATGTAACTCTCCCCTTTTTACAAGTGGATCATGTGGATTATTCAAGTCAATAGTTTTCTCTTATTTTTGAAAAAGGTGTGGTTTTCCATAGGACTTTGGGGAAAGAGGAAGCTTCCCAATATGAAAAGAATGATTAATTATATATTCTCCACAACCTTGGTCTTCAATCTTCAATTTTCACTTGGTCATTTTTACAAGTGTAGATGCATGAACATATTTAGAGGATTTTGATGATGTTTCTTCACTATTTGTTGGCACTTGTTGTGCAAGAGTATCCTTCAAATTGGCACAAAAATGAAAAGGATTATAGTCTTCTGGAATAGTGATCTTTACTCCATTGTAGGAATACTTCAGACACTGGTGGTAATTTGATGAGACTTATTTCATTGTATGGTTCCAAGGGCATCCCAGAATCATATTGAAAGGTAGGTCTAGGTCCAATACTTGTAGTAATGTGGTTTCAATTGTTGGACCAACTCTAAGAGTCAGTATGATGACTCCTTTGGAAGGAAATTCAACATCATCATAGGCTTTGATTGTGATATTCTTTTATGGATATTCAATGTCATCTTTAGTATATCTAAGAGCTATAATGGCTCTCAAATTATAAATATTAAGTATTTCTCCACCATCTATCAAAAATCGTCTAATTTTATAATTGTGGACAAATACTTTGAGGTATAAAGGGTCATTGTCATTAGGTCTATCTTGAGGGACATCATTTGGAAAAAAGGTAACATTTTGTGAGATAGAAAAGTGCCCTTTCATGGCCTAAAATTTCCTGACATTAATGTCATTGGGCACAATAGGCTCTTTTAAATCTTTGTCTAAGACTTGTCTATATTGGAGGGATGTAAACAAAACTCAAGGATAGATATTTGTGTTGGGGTTTTACCAAGATGGTCAGTAAGATTATACTAGATAGTGACTTGGGATCAAGGAGGATGTCCTTGCACAATGATGTTGGTACGATAGGTAGTGAATTCACATTGAGGATTCTTGTCCTTTATGGTTATGGTGGATACATGTGCATTATATGCTTGCATACACTTGATAGTGTAATGATGAGAAGCTTGGGTATAGATGACATTATCTTTGGCATTCAAATTTGAATTGGAGGCCTTCCCCTTCCTGAGATCAAGTAGAGAAGTTTTGAAAATTGTGTGGTTCATATTGGAGGATCCCACATGAGGTTCCTTTTTTATTATTCCTTGATCGATTAAATCTTGTACCAAATATTTTAATAGATATCACGATCTAGTCTTGCGACCTTTAATCTAGTGATAGTCACAATATTTATTATTGTCCCACCGGGGGGGTTTGATTGCTACTTCCTCTTTGATGTCAAGTAATCAAATTAAATTATAGTGGAGTAATTATTGTAGAAAATATTCAATAGGTTCTCCCAATGGTGAAAACTATATGGATGGTGCATCTTTAGCTCTTGGTGGTCAAAGTTGCTGATTTTGTTGCGCAATATTCATTACTTGCACTTGTGGGGGTGGTTGATTTACCACTTGTGTATTTTGAGGACTTGGTCCTTTAAGACTTACTTTTTCTTATGTAGTGTTAATAATTTAGGCATCAACAACACTATCATTTGTAACATTCTTGTTCTGAGACCATAATTTAATTTTATCATTTGAAGTGCTTGTGTTGTTATTCTCTTTGTTGATTTTAACCATGCCTTTCTGCATAAGATCCTCTTTAATGTTCATTCCCTTTTTAATGAGCTTCAGAATTGTACTAGGAATTTTGATCTTGAGATCATACATCATTTCTAGTACATTATTTTCAATGAATAGATATACTTGTTGTTCTTTTGGTATGTCAAAAAGACACTAACTAACAAGATCTATCCATCGAAGTAAGAATGTAATGAGTGGTTCTCCTTTATTTTGTTATGTCGTGCATAAATAAGTCAATGTAGCCTCATTTGATATATTTGATGTAAAATGAGCAATAAAATTCTCAGCTCGTTCCCTCCATGAATTTTATATTTGCTAGTAATTTAGAGTACCATTCCATTGCTTTTCCACCAAGACTCTGAGGGAAAAGACACATGAGATAAGTATCATCATGTTTCACTTCTAGGAAATCAACATAAAACTCTCTGATATTATCTTTAGCATTCCCTTTCCCTCTGTATTTCTCAAGTTTTGGCACTTCAAAGTTTCTTGGAAAAGGAGGCAAATACAAACTCTCATCAAATGGATTTAGGCATAAATATTGTTTTGTATATACCATCTTCTTGTCTTTGAATTCTAATGCTTCAATTTGTTTTTTTAATTCTCTATTTTTTTTTTAAATTCTCCAATTTGTTTAGCCATCTAAACATTAGGTGATGGATTTGTCAATGTATCCATCATTCCTGGATGCCCTCTTTGTCTATAAAAAATTCCTTTTTTTGGGCGATGATCATATTTATTTGAGTGTGAAACTCTTGGAGTTTTTGAATATGATGATTCTGAATAATGATCGTCAAGTTATTCCATGATGACACTCTGATGTTGACTTGGTTGTTGTTGTTGACATGGTGGAAATTGTTGTTGTAAATGAAATGGTTGAAACTGTGCCATTTGTTGTCCATAATAATATTGAGGTGCCACCACTTATTGAACTCTTGAATAAGTAAATTGTTGTTGTGGTTGAGGCACTTGTTCTTAATACTATGGCATATACTACTGATATTATGGAAATTATTGTTGTTGTAGTTGTTGTTGGTTTATCGGTTTCACTTTTGGTGGGTATTGAACATGCTAAAAATTTGGTTGAGATCTTTTTCCCATTTGGTATTGTTTCATTCTCGGCACTTGTTTCTCTTGTCTTGATTCTTTTTGGTATCCCAATGGTTCAAGTATGCTACAAAGACTTTGGATTTTATGCTTCCATGATTTAGAGTGCTTCTCTTGAGATATCATGTTAACTTGTGATTGATATGCAAAATTTAGTTGTATTGGTGAAATATCAATGATTCTCTTTTTCTTCGGATCAACCGATGTACTTGTTGTAACTATTGTAGTCATAAATGATGCATCTGTTGGTAGAGGAATGTATACCCTTGATGTGTTTTCACTTGGCCCTTTAGGTGGTATAATTTTTGAACTTTTTTCCTGCATTTTTTTATAAGTCAATAAAAATGGGCCACTCTATTGTGTACTCTTCTTTTCTTCCAATAAGGGCATGTTTGCATTCTCGTAGAAAATGTAAATGCTTCTTTTGGCACCTCTTGTTGACTTTATGGTATGCAATTCTTCAAGTATATTTTAAATGTCCTCTTTGGATTATATTGGTAGTCACATTAACATCAACTATTCCTTGAGGTAATGAAGGTTTTTCTTCAAACAAGGGATTGTTAATTTGTCCAAAGGTATATTTTGAAGGAATTTCAATGGTCAATTCCTTACATGGTCTTTTTGGCATTACCCTTGTAGTTTTTTGGTCCAATTTTTTTCCCCTTTTCTTTGTCCAAAGTTAACTTGGGTTGAATTTCTTCCAAAGTAGACTTTACTTTATTTTTCAAATCAAGATCTTCCAATAATAATTAAGGATTTATTTTCTTTCAAATTTTGAATTATCACTTTGCATCTTTGGTCATGATATATTCTAGAGTTTTTTGAATCTTCTTGTCTTTTAGTGCCTTCTGAATTTATTCCTTGAAGGAAAGGTGACTTGTTTTTGATGAGTTTGAATTCTGAAGATGCATCAGATGGGTCACTTGGTTCCTTTTCAAATGGTGATGGTGAATTAGGTCTAACATAACCAAGTCCAGAATGATACATTGTTCCATTTGAGATGAAGATACTTCATGGAAAGAATCTTGAATTGGTTGATTGAGTTCAAATGTCATTTTATTTTCATCTTTAGGTGTTGGTGGAACACTACCCCATCCTAGATTCACAGGTAGAAATATTGGTTCAAAGTGTAGTGGGGGTTCCCATTGAACCATGCCATAACTTGATGATACACGTGGAAGAGAAACCATACTCGGGTTAACACCTTCTTGACCTTGGCGATGTGACAACATAAGTTCTCTTGGGTCAAAAAGCATTTGGGTGTCAGTGTGATCTAGTTTCTGTGAAAATGTCAGGTTCGGGTCAAAACCTTGTATTTGCAAAGGTGCACTTTGTCTTAGGTAAAAGAATGTTTGTGCCTCTTCACTTGAGGTGTATATGTCATTTGGGTCAAAACCTTGTGATTGCATATGTACACATTGTCTAAGGTAAAAAAATGTGTGTTTCCTCACTTGAAGTGTACATAGGTTGATATTAACCTTGTTTCCTTTTGGACACTTGAGATCTTATTATAATCAAAATGACGCACGTAAGTGTATGAAAGGTGTATGAAAAATGGGCTTTGTCTTTTTAAAAAGTTTTTAAATGAAATGGATGGATGCAACTAATAGTGTGTGAAATATAGTTTTTTTTTTTTGTATTTTGGGGTTTTGAAAATGATTATGGAAACTTAGGATATACAACAATGCAATGGATGCAAACTATGTTTTGGGAATTTTGGAGGGTTTTGAAAATAATTATGCAACTAAGGGTATGCAAAATGTAATTTGACTTTGAATTATGAAGGTTTTGAAATGAATGCAAACTTAGGTTTTGGGATTTTGGATTTTTGAAATGATAATGCAAGACTATGGTATGCAATGCTAGATTTTTTTGGATTTAAAAAAATGCAAACTAAAGGATGATTATGCAAGGATGAAAACTAGGGGTATTATGAAATGCAAGTAGTTTTTTGGACTTTCGGAATTTTTGAAAATGCAATCTTAAGAATGACTATGCAAACTAAGGTTTATGATATGCAAATATTTTTTGGATTTTTAGAATTTTTGAAAATGCAAGCTTAAGGACGATTACGAAAACTAAGGTTTATGATAAGAAAGTATTTTTTGGATTTTAAAATTTTTTAAATGCAAGCTTAAGGATGATTATGCAAACTAGGGTTTATGACAATGAAACCATATTTTTTGGAATTTTAGAATTTTTGAAAATGCAAGCTTAAGGATGATTATGCAAACTAAGGTTTATGATATGCAAGTATTTTTTTGGAGTTTTTGGATTTTTGAAAATGAAAGCTTAAGGATGATTATGCTAACTAAGGTTTATGAAAATGAAACTATGTTTTTTGGAATTTTGTGTACTTTGGAAAATCTTAAAAACACAAACCTAAGAGTAGGATCTTGACTTTAAAAGGACCAAAAGGAAAAGATCAAAATAAAATGACCAAGTCAAATCCATAATGACAAGATAGGATATTGACCAAATGATAAAATGACCAAAGAGAAAAGACTTTAAAAAAAATTCAAGATCCATTTCCAATTTCATAAGATGAAACTCTAAGACTCAAATTTTGGGATTCTGAAAAGTTTTTAAAGAGTTATAAATGCATGTCGATCAACTGATGAATATTTGATGGAGATGATGAAGACCAAGTGATACCGAGTATCATGATTGTAGAAATGGTTAGATCATTTGTTGTTTTGTCATTGATGTCAAGCAATTGATTAATTGATTTTTATTATGTTACCACATCTTAAGAGGAGAATTTAAATGGGTGACAAATACAAATCAGAAAATGATGATATAGTTGTTTTCTACTATATATTTGATGTTATCAAATTGGTACAATTGATTGATCAAGTCAGAAACTACAAAGAATTAAAGTTATGACTGAAAGAGTTACTTTACTAAGCTAGATAGAGTCAATCGATATAATGTTATGTGAGTCGGTTATAGTTACCGAACCCCCAGTAAAAGTCAAACACCAAGCACCGAAGATGAGTTAGACATTGAGAAGTGAATGAAGTCAGTTACCGAGTTACAAAGCAAGTTTTACCGAGTACATGATATTGATTATAAATAATGATAAGATCAAGTTTAATATGAAGTGATGATGAGTTGGATGATGAAATAAATTAAATGAATACTGTTAGAAGATCTACGAATGGGAAAATTCAATGAGAAGATCTAAGGCAAAGATCAAGCGGTTAAACTAAATTGTGAAGAGTTCCAAGAAAAGTACAAGTTCTGAGGTAAAAGTGAAATGGTTTACCGAGTTGAGAAATATGAAGAAGATGACCGAACGAATGGGAAAAAATGAAGGAAAATAAAATTAAGGAGATTAAGAGGCAAAAGTATGTATATATAAACAATGAGAAACAAACAAAGAATTATGAAGAGAGGCTGGCGAATTGAACAAAGAAGAAGAAGATGAAGAATACGATTTACCAAGAAGAACAAAGAAACATAGATTGAAGAATCTACAGTCTGAGAAAAAAAACAATGGAGTATGTGATGCCAGTATTCAATTGAGCATAAAGGATCTGATACAAGCAAAGGTAGTTTCTATATTTATAGATCAAAGTTTACTATTTCTTATTAATAATTGTAATAGAGAAATCTCTTAACCGAGTGGATTTAACAATCCCATTTGTAAAACCTAGACTTAGGTGACAATCCAAAAGAGTGTTTAAAGACCTCTAACAAGGCCAATCCTAACAGGGTGAAGATCTTAATAGATATGAGGTAAATCCCCTAATAGGGTAACATTTAGCAAATGTGTTTTGTAATATTTAACAGGATAAGCTCTTAACCGAGCGTACTTCAGAAGGGTACATTTTTATTGTGGGTTACAATTCCCACATAAGTTTTTCCCAAATTGGGTTTCCTCATTAAATCTGGTTTCAACCGAGTTAAATATGGTGTCAACATAGGTAAATATGGAGTTATATGAGTAAATATGATGTTGCTAAGTTTGAATGATTTATTTACATATATGAGATGTATTGTTGTTTAAGTTATTGAGTTATTTGGTGAATTAGTTATTTACTGTATTCAATATTACCGAGTGAATCAATGAGTTCAGTTTTAAGTGTTTAAGATTTGATTTGTCTGATTCACCCCCCCCTCCCCCCTCTCAGTGGACAAGCAATGCAAAATTAGGGTAATATACAAAGGCAATATGACAAGGATAGTGCAATTATGATGGGGACTAGAAAAGGTTTGATGAGGAGGTTGAAATATGTACGTATGACAAGGGACAATAATATGCAAAAGGTTTTTTAATGAAGATGTAATATACAAGTATGACAAGGGGTAATGATATGCAATATGACAAAGGATAATGACATGGTGAGTAATGTAAGTATGCAATGTGCAATAATGAAGATTAAATGCAAGAGCTAAATGCAAGGGCTATCATAAGATTGTAACAAGACTCCAAGGAATGTTTTGCAAATCCTTGTTTTGAAATGTCAGTGACAAGGTTTTGACTATTTTGAAATGGTTTTGAATTCTTTGACAAGGTTATTGAAATGTCTTAGTGAGGTTTTTAATAATGCAAAATTGTTTATAACACTCATGCAAAACACATCAAGCATAAATATTTATTTATGATTTAGATGCACAAACACTTCACAACCTAGGCTTGAAGGGTAGTACTCGCTGAATCCACACTTGCGTAAAATATAGCTGCACTTATTAAAAATGAATATCCTATAAGTTTGGTAGCACTGGCTCCCCTCCATGACACTCACTTCTAGGGAACAACAAAATTTGAATTCCAAGGGTCATTACCTCCCAAGGTATTTTCTATCTCTACTAAGAACCACAAGAGTGTGGGGCATCTTAGTCAATCTTGAACCTTCCATGTCAACAATTAGAAGGATTTTGGCCACTACAAATTTTTTTTGAGTTTAGGACATCCAGTTGATAGGATGCCATGATAAACTCTTGTAGGTTGTCTCCAAGCCTTGAGAACCAGATTTTTACACACCTCAAGGGTACTAGAGGAGAGCTATCATGCAACCACTCTGTTGATTGGTCTTTTGGTCACAAACACACATTTATATAATGGTTTGGATGGAGACTTGGTTTTAGCCTATTATCACTTGGGTCATTCCCTCTCACTTGACCTTATGGGCTTCTCAGGAGGTAGACCCTCTAAAAAAGATAGAATAGATTTCTCTTGCACCCAATATTTGAGAAGGTGAGGGGAGAGGATATGTCCATTTAATATTTTGGGGATTAAAAATATAACAAACACTTCAAACAAATATATTTTTAGTTTTATGCATAAAAATGAAGTGTTTTCTAACTACTAAAAATGAGCACAAAGTTATGACAACATTCATCATATGTACTGCATCAAATACGTTAGTAGTTAGCAGTTTGTAGAAAATTAGCCAATTAATTAATTGTGGGGAAAATAGGAAAAGGGAGATAAATAAAAATAATTTATTTATCATATCTTAAGACTTAGGATAAAGGGGAGATTTAATGGTTATTTAACCCCTAGAAGACAAATTTGATCAATTGAGAAATGATTAACGATGAAAATGACATGATTGGTCATGATGAAAAGATCAAATTGATTAAAAAATAATATAAATTAGGGATGATAATCAGTGATTGATGACATAGAAGAAAGACACAATATTGGTGAATGATAAAGGTAAAACACACAATATAGAAGCCATATTAAAAATGGTGGCTAGAGGCGTTAACTACTTTTTAGTGTCTATATAACCCTCGACCTCTAGGAATATTTGCACAAACTCCTAAATCAATCGATCATGTTATACTTATCCATTTACTTAGTACTATGAATCTTGTTAGGCATGACACTCACAAGTGTGAACCACTAAGATATTTATGTACTAACAAGAAGTCATTAGACCATGCAAATGATCAATGTTTGGGATGTTGCAAGGGATTAGTCAACAGTTACCTCATTCATATATGTGAAGTTGCAAAGAGCTACCTTGTATATGATGCAATGATAGTTAGTGGGTTATCAAATTATACCATGCCAAAGGTGGATGCCTAGAGCTACTATTGTGTCTTTTGGATGAGCTAGCATTAACATGGTTCATGAAGCTGGAGGATTTATATAGGCTATCTAGGATTTCATATGGTAATGGTTGCATGCATAGTTGCCTTACCATGTAGGTAACTATAACCATACCTAATAATTGTATTAGGTTGGAAAGTAGTCACCTATAACATGGGGGTGATTGATGTCAAGTGTTACTTAGGGTTCTGAAGAAGATAGTTTCCATTATTACTAAAGTCACCAAGTGGTATATGTTGGAAGCTACTTCTTTTGAGTTGGATAGACTTGTTTCTAGTTGCCTATAGGTGATTAGACTCAGAATCCACTAGGTTAGGTGGGATCACTACTTATGGAAATCCTTGGGATTAAGGATGGACTCGTGTTGTATTATGGAATAGACATAATCCTCTTCTCAACTATTTGATGCTATACTTAACCCTATTAGGTTGAGAATGGACCTAGGGTGTAGTATGAGATACACCAAATCCTTGTCCCAGTTATCCACTAGTGGAAAAGAGTAGGGAAAGGAATGGGACGTATGGTTTAGTACAAAATACACCAACATTCCTTTTCTCTTTGGCATTCACTATGGATAGGATATTTAGCCATTGTATATGAGTCGATCATTAGTTTATTTGTGATGCTTGTATGAGCCAACCACTATTGTCTTTGTGATTTATGTATTTCATGGTCACTATTATCTTTGTGGTTTATGTTGGAGCTACTCATTGTGTATCTTATGTATGCCAAAGATACTTGGATATTGTACCTATGATCTGTATGATCTACTCTACTTGTGTACCTATGATGTGTATGAGCTAGTCCTTTGTGTATATGTAATGTAGTCTTGAGTTAATCACTATGTGTGTAATTTGTTATATGGGCCTTGTGCATATGTTTAAGTTGTTACAATGATTATTAATCATGTTATGGGACCAACACATGATGTCAATGGATATATTTTATTGTGATGGGAATAAGTTCATTGATTCACTTAATTAATAATCAAGGTTTAAAAATGATTAGGGATCTAATCAAGAGGAGAGAGTAAACTCCCTTTGAGTGCAAAATATGAAACCTTTGACCTCCCATGAGAGGATACTTAGGTAGGGTCATTAGGAATGAACCCTTGAGGCTTAGATTTGGGTCTAGGGACAACTCTAACTATGCAAGCTTATGAATCTCAAGTGTAAGAATATATTGTGATATTGAGTTGTTGGCACTATGGTAAATGAAGGACCTCTAAAATCACCAATTCTAAATTAAATGAAATATTATTAGTTTATTAAGTTTATGATTGATGTTTAGTGAAACAAATAGTGGTTAAGTGGTAGATTTTATATAAAAATGATATATGTTAGAAGCTACTTCTTTCTAGTTGAACAATCTTGTTGACTTTGGTCTAAGGTGATTGGAGATAGAATCCATTTGGCTAGGTTTGTTCACAACTTGTGGAAATATTTGGGGTTGAGGATGGATCCATGATGTAGTATGGGATGTACTTAATCCTCTTCTCAAATTTTTGATGGTATACGTGACCTTTTTGGGTTGAGGATGGACCCACATTGTAGAATTAGATACAAAAAATCCTCTTTCCAGTTATCCAATGATGAAAAAGGCTAGGGAAAGGAATGATACCCATAGTGTAGTACACAATGCATCAAAATTTCTATTATCTTTGGAATGAATTATGGATAAAATATAGTTAGCCATTGTATATATGAGCCAATCACTATTTTATTTCTGATGCATGTATGAGACAATCACTATTCTATTTGTGATTCATGTACGAGCTAGTCACTATTGTCTTTGTAATGTATGTTGGAGATACTCACTCTGTATGTGCTGTATGAAAAAAATAGTAAGCTTGTGTACATGTGATGTTTATGATTTATTAATCATGTGTACCAATGGTGTGTATGAGTTCTATTCCTTTGTGTATATGTGACATAAGATTAAGATAATCACTATACTTGTAATTGTGATATGACCCTTCTGTGTATGTGTAAGTTCCATTATAACTAATGATTGATAATGATGGGTATGGAACCAAAAAATAATGGCAATGAATATATTTATTGTAATGAGACTTAGTTCATAGATTCACTTAATGAATGGTAAGGGTTTAAAAAGAGTTAGGGATCTCATCAAGAGAAGAGAGAAAACTCTCTCTGAGTGTGAACTACGAAGCCTCTAACTTCCCACAAGTGGAAACATGGGTAGGTTCATCATGAGTGAAATCTCAAGACTTATGTTTGGGTCTAGAAAAAACCCTAAATATGGAAGATTATCACTCTCAATTGTAAGTATATATTGTGATATTTAGTTGTTATCCAATAGTGAATAAAGGAGTTTTAAAATCCCATTTCTAAATTAAATAAAATATGTTTGGTTGATTAATTTAATGATTGATGTTTAGTGGAAAATAGTGAATAGACAGTGCATTTTACACAATATTTGATCTCTTATTTAATATGGATATCCTCTTAGAGAAGTATGGGCCCGCCCAATTGAAACTCTTGATACAAGCTTATAGATGTTCCATACTACTTAGTGAAATAGGAAATAAAGGACATAACATATTTCTCTTTCTCCCCACTAAGATAGAGGGAGTGCATAGTATATGACCTACTATATTCTATTTTATGGGGTTGGAGGTGGGGTCCTCACCTCATCTTCTTCATGAGAAAATCTTATTTCACAAAAATACACTTTAGAAGGAATTCATGAAATAAACTATTCATTTTGAAAATTGAGGCGTAAAGGTTTAGTTTGGTTATAAAGGTTGGTTAGGAAAAATTGATAGGGATAGGAGACATCTTTTCATTTCTCAATAATAGCCTACCTTAGAAGTAGGATGAGTAGTAACATATTAAAAACACATTTAATTATACATTGATTAGTCTCTAGTGGAGCATACATATCTTCTTCCATGTTAAATTTACAATTTGCACCTCATACACATCTATCAACAAAAAAAATTACAAACATAACTAGATAATACTTATTTATCTAATATCTTACTTTACCCAATTTCATCAAAAATACCTAAGGGTTTGGTTGAAGAAGATATCATCCTCCATTTTAAATTTCATAGTTTAAATTATGTTGATTGAATCTATTAATTTATACATTTTCATGCCACCCATAGATTTAATACTATTATTATTTCTAACAAATCCTTTTATATTTTTCTCGTGTAATTAGTAATACATGAACTAAAAAATCCAAACATTTAATGGTTTATCATTACACATGCTAGGGTTTGGACTCCAATGAAGTAATAATTGATATTAAATGATGTGGACATTGACCTCCATTTCAATTATCAATAAACTAGGATGGATATAAATTAAGCTTATCATTCATATAACAATTAAAATCAATTAGAAAATATATCTATCAATATATAAAATGTAAATAGAGTAGTATGCATCCACAACATTATACAAGACATAAATATTTACTTGGGAAACCCTTATGAGATAAAACCCACAACCAAAATATTTTTACAATTACATTATTAAAAAAAAAGTAAGATTCAATAAGACAAAGTCCTATATATTTTTAATCTACAACATACTTTCTTATACAATTGCTCTAATGTTTAACACCAAATAATACTTAAACCGTATATTCAAATTGGAATTGTGATTGTCTAATTATTAAACCAAAAAATTAAATACCAAGAAACATACAAATATAATCCATCCACGATATGACATTTGTATGCACCCTAAAATGGTCGCCTAGACTATGGGGCCCCATTCATCAATTTACCAAATTCCTGAATCAATGCTTTGCAATATTTTCAATTCAAATCAATTTCCTTGATCAAATTGTAATTAATTCAATTATTTCAATATTTCCTAAGGTTAGATCATTTCATGAATAATCTTATTTAATTAAAAGAAAACATCCCTTTTTATTAAATAAAATAATCTTATTTAATTAAAATCTCTCTTTTAATTAAATAATCTTATCTTATTTAATTAAAATATCTCTTTTAATTAAAGAAAATAATCTTATTTAATTTAAAGAAAATCCATCTTTTAATTAAAAAAATAAAATCCCCACTTAAATCTCTCTTTGTGGTGAAAAAAGGGAAATAAATCAAATAAAAAATAAATAAAACTCCTTTTTCTTCACACATATTCCTAACTGGTGGGATTTTCCCACTTACTTGCCTTTTAGGGATTTATCCCACATTGCTCTTGAGGATGCTTTCATCTCCACACTTTCCTTTATTAGGAGCCCTCTCCTCAATTTAGAGATAGAATTTTTAGGTTATTGTTATGCTGCAGGTTTGGAGAGCAATTTTGGAGGAGAGTTTGAGCATTTGAGCTTGGACCATGCAAGTTCTCTTCTTCTTGTCTTCTTCTCTCATGCATCCATGGAAATCCATTTAGAGTAGATTCATGTTAATTTAGATTCATATTTCCTTTCATAGATTAATCTTGCATATTTATTTCATAGATTAGTTTGTATATTTTCCTTTTATAGATTAATTTACTTCCATGCATTGTTATCATATAGAATAGTTTTCATTCTCATTTGCAATGCATATTTGGTGATCATGGAGACTAGCATTCTTGATTTTACTATTTGAATCTCTCATTTCATGGTGTACTTGCATGGGCATAACTAGGTCTAAACTGAGGGCCTTCGTCACAAACCCTTGCACTCCATGAATAGGGAGCTATGAGTCACCATTTGAGAACTCATTCTTGAGTAATCTTGAATATAATGACTCATAGAAGTGTGTCAACTTTTCAGCACACATTTTTGGTGCCTAAAGGATGACTTTCCACTTCCCAATATGGACATGATAGTGGATATGACTGCGGGTTATGAGATATATTCCTTGATGGATGGTTTTTCTGGTTACAATCAAATTAAGATAGCTCCTGAAGATCAAGAAAAGACTGCATTCACTTGTGCATGGGCTACCTATTGTTGGAACATTATGCCTTTTGGATTAAAAAATGCAGGAGCAAACTATCAACGAGCTATGACAACCATTTTTCATGACATGATGCATAAAAACATGGAAGATTATGTGGATGAAACCTTGGCCAAGTTTAAGAAAAGAGACACACACTTAGATGATTTAGAAGTCATTATATATCGCATGGAATAATTTCAACTAAGGTTAAATCCTCAAAAGTGTGCATTTGGAGTCACCTCTGGAAAACTACTAGGATTCATCATTTCAGCAAGAGGAATAGAGGTAGACCCTGAAAAAGTCCAAACAATCATAGATATGCCACCTCCTAGAAACATTAGTCAAATGAGGAGTCTTCAAGGAAGTCTTCAATCTATAAGGAGATTCATTTCACAATTGGTAGATAGACCTCAACCTTTAACCAAGAACTTACACAAAGGAATCGAATGTGTTTGGAATGAGGATTGTCAAAAGAGCATAGATCAAATCAAGCAATACTTGGAAAATCCTCCCATTTTAATGCCTCCTATCCCAGGGAAACCACTTATTCTATATATTTTAGTGAAAAAATATTCCTTGGGGGAATTACTAGCTCAACTTGATGAACATGGAAAAGAAAGAGAAATATACTATATTAGCCGCACTCTTGTTTCATATGAGGTTAATTACACTAGCATTGAGAAAGATTGCCTTGCAGTTGTGTTTGCTTCCCAAAAGTTATGATATTACATGCTTGCACACACTATACACCTCATAGAAAAAATAGATCCACTCAATTATTTGGTAGGTAAGGCTACCCTCATAGGTAGACTTGCTAAATGGATGATGATCCTTTCAAAGTTTGACATAGATTACATTGAGCGTAAAGAAATCAAAGGACAAGCCATTGCAGATCAATTGGCTGACTTCCCAATACAACACACTACACCTATTCAAGTTGAATTCCCAGATGAACACCTCACATATATGACTAAAAGAACTTCGAAGATGTTCTTTGATGGATCTTTTATGCAAAATGGTTCAGGAGCTAGTGTGTTGTTTGTTTCTCCTCATGGGTACACGATTCCTAAGTCTTACTATTGGCAAGTTGAATTCTGTTGGTACCCATATACACCCCAGTTTTTAAACTTTCGGTGTGGGGTCTCGAACCTCTTTGAACTAAGTTCAAAGCAGTTCAAAGTGGTTCAATTTGTTGAAGAAGGTTTAAATGGTCTACTTTGAGCCATCTCGGTGTGAAGTTCAGCAGGTTCAAATTTTGCAAAGCTCTGGTGATTTCACTTCAAATGCAGGTTCAGATGTCAAGTGAACCTGAGCCCGCATTCAAAATGAAAGTCCATGATATTCAAATTCTTCCAAGGTCCAAATTGGTTTGGGAATTTGCATTCAATTTCATAGTGATCTATTTGGGAACAAATAAATCAAGTACAAATTTGTATTTAAAGTTGCAAAGTGGCCCAAATCATATAGTGTTGAGGCATTCAACCAAAGGTATCAATTATAAAACTTAAATAAATTCAAAACATCTATTGCTCGCGCCATGTCAGCGACTTCATTCACAAGTCATATCTCCAATAATGCAATATAGAAATATTGTTGTGCATTAGATGATGATTTCATTGTGCTCAAATACCTTTACCAGGCAGTAAACAGATTAATGAGACAAAAAGAGTTCAGATGTTCAGAGGTAAATTCACAGGTTCAAAGATTCACATAAGTTTAGAGCCCATTGGTTTAAAAGTGCAGACTCATAGTAACCCAATCTTAGATTGGAGTTTCAATTTCAAAGCTCAGAGTGCCTTGCTATCTATATAATCTATAATCCATCTGAAGAAGGATTAATGCTAAGAATTCTCGGTGATGAGAAATTTTCCAATGATAGCGTTAAAGAATGCCTCCAAGGTTTTGACTCAGATTATCATGGTACTGATCTTTCTATAGAATTCCTATAAAGAAGAGTCTCTCTGCGGCTATGATATTGGTACATGGTCTTCATGGGCTCAAACATCTTGATTCATTGATATATCATAATAAAAACAAAAGTTATTTTGAAGGCTGTGTGAAGTTTTGACAACACATCTGAAGGTCTATCGACATGAGTCAAATCACACTCCACATATCCATCGCCTCCTCCAAAGTAATGACACTAGTAGACAAAAGAACTTTTCCTGGATCTGCAATTCGAAAGGCAAGTAATGGGCTCCTGCCAGTTTTCTCTGCGGAAATATAGACCATGCATGTGATCATCGAGAATGCCGACAAACTGTTTGACAAAATGGCTTGAAAGTAAAGGCACGATTAGGTTGATGTATCATATTGTGTAGCTTCCAAGGTTAAGACAACATGAATTAAGATGGTGGAGATAGATTTCTGTGCCCGTGCGATGATTTCTTTCACCAAGAAAATGTTATTTAGCGGCACAGTAAAAAGGGACAGTCGCTTATGGTTGTAAATCCACCAGTCCACATAATCTCATCAAATACTGCATTACAACATTCCATAAGCAATTTGAATGGTTAATTTTATGAACTTTTGGTTCAAAAATGTTTGATGGGCCGACCCCGATATTGACTGCCCTCTTCATGATCATTGGCGCATCAACCTCTCACAGTAACCGCCTTACATTTCTCTATGGAGATAATCAAATTGTTTAAAGGAATACATCAAATTGGGTTCATTATAATGGGGGACTCTTCTAATCAGAACACAAACTTAGTGACAAATGAGACATAGATGATGCGGCAGGAAATTGCAGGTTCTTCTTTAGTTCTAGCCCCTCCAGTATCAAGTAAATCAGTGAGATTTCCTCATCATCCTGGGAAAGGTCAAAAAGGAATCAAGTGTCTTGTTAAGGCAAATCACTTCTTTATTGAATTACCAGATGGAGATCTTCATCAATATGATGTGACCATAACACCCGAGGTGACTTCTCGAATTGTCAATAGAGCTGTTATGGAACAGCTAGTGATTAAAAATAGAGATACTCATTTGGGGAGGAGGCTTCCTGCATATGATGGTCATAAAAGTTTGTACACCGCTGGGGCACTGCCTTTCACTTCAAAAGAGTTTACTATAAATCTTATTGATGCAGATGGAGGAAACAATGTTCAAAGAAGGGAACGAGAGTTCAAGGTGGTGATAAATTTTGCAGCCCAAGCTGATCTACACCATTTAGGTGAATTTCTATCTGGTAGACAGGCCCCCACAAAAGTAATGTGGTTTTAGGCAAATGCGAGCGCCCCCAAAGATGTTATTGAAGAAGCTGATAGAAAGCTCAGGCTGAAAGCTTTTATATAGACCCACGGTATATACAGGGGAAGCCACCTGATTTTGATGAAAATTGTTTCAAATATTGTAAAGTCCTCAATATTTGAATTCCTTTTGAGATAACCATGCATCATGATGTTAGTTATAAACAGTGACATCTGTCATGATGCCAGTTATAAATAGTGACATCTGTCATCTAAGATGGAAATGGTAGTAATCACTTTTCTTCATGAAAACATTAGAGGAATTCTAAAGAGTCGTCGTGTCAATTAAAGGGAGCAAATTATTAAAGACCAAAAAGTGAGAGCTCAAAAAGAGATGAAATGAAATTTCATCGAGAGGTAATTAAAGATTTTGATTTCAAGAAACAGTTATTCTGGTAATTGAATGGCTACGGAATTGGAACCGACAGGAGAAAAGATAAATATGCCAGCTAAAGATAGAGGAAAGGTTCCAGTTTTCTGAATTTTGCAGGGAGACTTTGGGCTACAGCAGAACAGAGGCTGTGAATACAGTGATAGGGGGAAGATTGTATTTCTCTGTAGACTTTGTGCTGGAGGGGGGTTATTCTTTAGTGATTAGAGTCATATTTCATTTGAGACTAAAGTACCAGTAGATGGATATAGTATGTATGAAGACTCTTTCAGATGACTATGTCCTAAAGGAAGTTTTTGAATATATACATCATTCTGATCATGTTTCAAAACTTTGAGTTTGGAGCAGATTAATCATGGTTACTTTGTGAACATATGGTTGATCCTATGTGATATATATTGCTGCCTTCTCTAGTCTCATATTGTTCACTGAAAGAAGTACTTAGAGATAGTAGTTATTTTATATTCTTTGATTGATTTCAGTTTTCTTTTGATGAAAAGACTGTGTTTTTCATCCTTCTTGTGATTAATATCAAATTACATCACCTCACTACCTAAGAGTACATGGGAGAACCTTATGCACTTTCTGGAAAAAGTGTAAAATAGTTTTTATTCATTGTAAATCTTACACGGGGAGCTGTACCCAGTTGATTCAGAGGGCACTTACGTTCTTCATAGAGAAGTGACCCAACTGTTGTGTTGCGATTTGTCTTTCGGCCTTGGGTATTCAGGAGTCATTTTGTGTAGGTGTTTTGGGAAGACAAATCTGTTAACCAATAGATTTTTGGCGAATCTGCTGGGGAAGGGAATCGCAGTTTTAGTGTTTTTCTTTGCTCAAAAATTTGAAGGTACCTCCCCGAGGATGGAGGTTGGTGACTCTATGTTTTAAATCTATTGAATCTTTGGTAGAAGAGTTCCGGTGTGCATTATGGCCGTGGCCAACATTCAGCCATGGGGGGCTCAGATTGGACCGTTTGCCTTAGCTCAGTATTCAGCCCTACCTAAAGGATCCAAGGAATACCTTCCCACATTTTTTGGAGACAAATCTCAGGATCCAAATGATCACATCAAAGCAGTCACTGTTGCATGCGGGATTCTTGGCGTGCAGGAAGAAGATATATTTATTAGACTGTTTGTTCTAAGTCTTGTGGGAAATGCTGCTGAATGGTTTCAAAATCTGCAAGATGGATGCATCACCGGTTGGGATGTTTTAAAGGTAAAATTTTTGAGACGATTTCAGCCTGTCATCGACACTTATCAGTTGCTGCTAAATTTCCTTCAAATCAAA
>MU228530.1:1717754-1737710 GCA_018584345.1 Thuja plicata | reverse complement strand
ATGATGTCAGTTATAAACAGTGACATCTGTCATGATGCCAGTTATAAACAGTGACATCTGTCATCTAAGATGGAAATGGTAGTAATCACTTTTCTTCATGAAAACATTAGAGGAATTCTAAAGAGTCGTTGTGTCAATTAAAGGGAGCAAATTATTAAAGACCAAAAAGTGAGAGCTCAAAAAGAGATGAAATGAAATTTCATCGGGAGGTAATTAAAGATTTTGATTTCAAGAAACAGTTATTCTGGTAACTGAATGGCTACGGAATTGGAACCGACAGGAGAAAAGATAAATATGCCAGCTGAAGATAGAGGAAAGGTTCCAATTTTCTGAATTTTGCAGGGAGACTTTGGGCTACAGCAGAACAGAGGCTGTGAATACAGTGATAGGGGGAAGATTGTATTTCTCTATAGACTTTGTGCTGGAGGGGGGTTATTCTTTAGTGATTAGAGTCATATTTCATTTGAGACTGAAGTAGCAGTAGATGGATATAGTTTTTATGAAGACTCTTTCAGATGACTGTGTGCTAAAGGAAGTTTTTGAATATATACATCATTCTGATCATGTTTCAAAACTTTGAGTTTGGAGCAGATTAATCATGGTTACTTTGTGAACATATGGTTGATCCTATGTGATATATATTGCTTCCTTCTCGAATATTATATTGTTCACTGAAAGAAGTACTTAGAGATAGTAGTTATTTTATATTCTTTGATTGATTTCAGTTTTCTTTTGATGAAAATACTTTGTGTTTTTCATCCTTCTTGCGATTAATATCAAATTCCATCACCTCACTACCTAAGAGTACGTGGGAGAACCTTATGCAATTTCTGGAAAAAGTGTAAAACAATTTTTATTCATTGTAAATCTTACACGGGGAGCTGTACCTGGTTAATTTAGAGGGCACTTACATTCTTCATAGTGAAGTGACCCAACTGTTGTGTTGCGATTTGTCTTTCGGCCTTGGGTATTCAGGAGTCATTTTGTGTAGGTGTTTTGGGAAGACAAATCTGTTAACCAACAACTTCCTAAGGATGCATGACTTATTTTGTGTTTTCATCATGGAAACAAAGTCATACTAAGTTTCTATCTAAGATAACTTAGAAGATAAAATGACTAAGTATGGAAAACAAGACAGACATAGATATACATCGATCAACACATCAACGCACATGCGAGACATCAAATCAAAGTATGCGCATTTAGATATATGTTCTATGTGATGTATACATACTAATTCTAGACATGCATGGTACGACATGATAGTACAGAGAAGTTAAAGACAGATCAGTACACCAGAAGTCTAGAAGACAGAGCATGAAAGTCGACTAGTGTTTTGATCAGCGTGAATTATTTTGTCGGGTAGTGGCCAAGCACCTTTGATTATATGTTTGTAATAATGTCTGTAGTATTGTTTTAAACATGCTTAAGTTGACTTGCTTGGAAGCATTGTGTATTATTTTTTTAGGGCCGACTATAGTCTTGTTTTGAGTCACGTCTATTCGGGTATGAACATATAAGTATGTAATGTAAAGTTACGTTACAAGTGTCAAATAATATGCATGAGAAAGATATAGAAGAGTAGTATGATGAAGTTAGCATGAGATAAAGCTCTTTAAGAAAGTAAGAGCATCAGTGCATACACGAAACTAATCAGACAACAGTGTCATCACAACAGTTCACTTTTGATATAGTGTATATCAACTATCAGAAGGTTGTAGCCTTCATCTTATTGGGCAGTGAGCCTAGGAAGTGAGCCATATACCTTTAACAGGGTTTTATAATAGACTCCTAATAGGGTCATTGTACTTGGATTGTAAAGACCGCTCCTAACAGGGCAAAAGAACTTTAGCGGGTTCATTATACTACTGCAATATTTGTGGGTACTAATTCCCACCAAGTTTTTCCTCTTATCAAGGTTTCCCCATAATCTAATCCTATGTTATGTGTTCTTGTATTAAGCTTCATTGGATGTATGTTTGATTTATGTTTAAGTTGCTGAAATATAATAAATAGACAAACACTGATTCACCCCCTCTCTTAGTGTTTCTAACAATTGGTATCAGAGCTCTGGTCCTTTGAAAGAAAGTTTAACCACTTGAGGAGATCATGGACTTAGCAGAAGAAAAACATTTGAAAAAGAATCTTGAAGCAGGTCTTGAAGATCTTGATAGATCTGAAAAAGAAAATGAAGAAGTTAGACTGAAAGTTGATGGCTAACAAATGCTTATCAAGAAATTGAGAAAAGATTTGAAAGATTGTTCTACAAGTGATTTAGGGAAAATGGTCAAAAAGCTTAATGAAGAGAACATGTCTCTAAAAGATAAAATTGAAAATCTAGATGAACAGCTAACTGACCGTCAAATTGCCATTGAAGAAAATATCAAAGAAAGCAAACAATTAGAAGATGAACTTTTGCAAGCAAACATGAAAGTCTTGGAATTGGAGAACATAAATAAAAAGATGGAATCTGAATTAACAGAAGCAAAGGATAAGATTGCTAAACTCCACACAAGTTTTGATTCACTTCAATCTCAGCTCAATGCACAAAAGCAAAAAGGTGACACTACTGGTCTTGGATATAGTGTACCACAAGTTGAAATCAATTCATTAGAATAAAGAAAGAAAGCACATGAAGCATCTTCAAAAGCAAAGAAAGTTGAAAATGTTGCAGAGATTAAAATAGATCCACCTAAAGGAGAAATAAAGCAAGTTAACAAAACTTGTTATGCATGTAATAAAAATGGTCATTTGGTAAGAGATTGTAAAGAGGTAAGACCTTTCAATGGTTATTGTTACTCCTGTAATAAGTTTGGTCACAGGGCTATACATTGCAGAATAAATCAAAGAAATCAGTCACAGCAGAATCAAAGAAGAATGAATCTAAACAATAAGAGGAATCAACCTCAAAGAAATTTGTAGAACATTACATGTCAGATATGTAACTACAATGGACACACAACAAAGCAGTGAAACATGATGAAAAAGAACATCAGACCTCCTATCATTTTTCACACATGTGGAAAGGCTAGACACATCTCAAAGTTCTGTAGATCCAGAACTCAAAAACAAGAGAATCCTAAGAAATCACTATTTGAAGAAGGAGAAGTTAAGTTTGTTCAAGAAAAAGAAGATTCAAGAAAAAATTGGGTTGAAGTAAAGAAGGAGAATGATGTTGACAAATTATTTGATGCATCCATAGTGGACGCATCCTCTATTTCTAGTTGAATAGACCTTCTTGGTGTTAGGGGGAGCTATTCTATCTCAGAACCCCTACGCAGATGGGATACTCACCTCTGAGTATGCACCTATGAAATTATGTTTATGATCATAGTTGAATACAGTATGCATACACACATTATCTATAATACACTCTGAACAAAGTTTGAGATTCTCTGTGAAAACTGCGTACGCTTGCAAACATTAAATGCAGTAACTTTTATAAAAATATGTAAGTGTTCAATCATCCTCACATTTGCATTCGAGATCACAAAATTTGGAGAGAATAGGAGCACTGAGCATCAAAGCATGGAAGCATAACAAATTTGGTGGTTAAGAAGCACGGTTGAGAAGTTGAAATGGAACCCTAGCAGTCGCACCATTTTGGATTTTTGTGAAACCTTATTTAATCAATCATCAAGTAAGTATGGTGACTCCAGTTGTATGTGACATTGTAGAGAGGAAGATATTTTTATTTAAGAGGCATCCATTTAAATCCATATAGGATGATGTGGAAGGAGATTTCTCCAAAACTCCGTTAGGTGTCGTTCACCTAGAAGACATCCACGCGTATGTTTATTGCAAAAAGGAAACACTTGGAGATAATAGTATAGCCACTCTCATGGCTTCAATGATGAAACCAAACTATTCATTCAAGGATGAATACATGCACCTCACAGACAACCCTATCTTCAAGTATTCAAATGTGCATGAATTCTATAAACTAGAATGGGTTAAAATCTTATTGAGCAGGATTCATGATGATCTTTTCTGGATTGGTGAAGTCCCTGTCCATATTACTATAAACCTAATCCATGAATTAATTAGACTTCCTAAGACTGGACCAGTTCTACCTATTGGCAAGGATGTCAAGAAATAGGTTGAGCAAGCATGCCTATCCAAAAGTGATAGGCACGGTATGAAAGTTGATCCTATCAAGGAAGATGACATAAAGCTTCTAACTATGATCCTTGGTTACAAGTACTAGCACACAAGAAGATTAAATAGTGTGTTAGTAGCCACTATTCTAGTAGCTATAAGGCTGGTGAAGGATAACACTCAGTTCAATCTATGTGAGATATTGCGTTGTCAATTGATGGACAACATTCGAGTTATCAAGCATGACAAGAACTCTTCAGATTATGAACAAAGAGTATGAGAAGATAGCAAAAGAAATTGAAAATGCATTTGCATAAGTATTTATGGATAGACACATGTATCCATCAACATTACCTACAACTAAGGTAACTCTAGCTCCTCCCAAACAGGTTACAGAACTAGTGATTCAAAATGCACCTTTGATAGGTCCACAGGTCTCAGCGCCCTCAGTATCAATAACTTCTGATACAAAAAAAGACTCAGAAGATACTATAATGGTTGATAATATCAAGATATCCATGACAATATCTGACAATGACATGGACAAAGTTGATAAAGCATTTGTAAGCACTGAAGAGATGTGCACTGATGATACATTTGTACAGCAGGATGAAGTTCCCTCCAATGATCCAATAGACTTGAATAATGAGAAAGATACTCAAGATATTGTGACACCAGTCAAGGAGATACCAGTAAAGATTGAATGCATGGATACCAGTCAAAATACTATATTCACTCCATCCACTTTACCATCTACTTCATTGTTGTCAAGGTTAACTCTTGATTCAACAATTCTAGATGCGTGGGGAAAAGAAGACTTAATAAAGATCAGCGTGTTAGCTATGGAAAAGGAAAAAGAAAAATAGGTTATGAGGAACTCTCTTTTCTTGGAATTAGTTAACATTCTAAATGATTTAGTACCTATAGAAAAGAAAGTAGCCAAGATTTAATCAGTTGAAGATGTCGACAGTATTTTAACAAGCTTTAAAGCACACTTTACAAACCTAGTAGACTCTGCTACTAGAGTTTCCGAAGATGAATACAAAAAGGAAAGGTTGAATGAATTGGTAAAGAGTTTTACCTTAGACCTAAAATCTCTAAAGATTAGGCAATCTATATTGAAAGAATTGGCAGCTAAGGGTAAAAAGGTTATAGCAAACTGCATGGACAAAGTGAAGTTCACCTCTGAACATATTAAAAAGATAGAAGAGTCAGAGATCATGGTGGACACTATCAAAAAATTAGTTTAGACATCTACCTAGGACATGAAAATATGTAACAATGTATATCAAGGTTAGTTAGATAAAATTGAAAAGGCTAAGTTGGAGATCAGTAAGATAAGAGTCAGACAAACTCAATTGAGAAATGCACTTGCGCCCTCTCTAGCAGTTCTGAATGAAAACATTAAACAGATTGATGCCACCGTTATGACATATGATCAAGGTCCCTGCATGGATTTGATGAAGATGGAGAAGCTGACATATGCCGTATGTGCGCATCTTCAGACAATTGATGCAATGAAGGTATTCTGGCATAAAGAGATCCAATCTCTTCAGATTGTGTACCCAGATGTTTACATTGAGTAAGAATCTAGAGACTTACAGTTTTGTACACCTTTGCCATTAATGTAAAAGGGGGAGTAATGTATATAGAGAATGTGTATATATGGGGAGAAATATATATATGTTAAATATGTGAAGAGATGCAATGATATACAGTTAATTTTTTTTCTGTTAAGTCATTTTGAGTAACTTGGCCACATTCCTTTGTTGCCATTAATGACAAAGGGGGAGATTGTTGGAAATTTGACTTCCTGAGGATGCATGAATTATTTTGTGTTGTCATCATGGAAACAAAGTCATACTAAGTTTCTATCTAAGATAACTTAGAAGATAAAATGACTAAGTATGGAAAATAGGACAGACAGAGATATACAACGATCAACACATCAACGCACGTGTGAGACATTGAATCAGAGTATGTGCATTTAGATATATGTTCTATGTGATGTCTAAATACTAATTCTAGAAATGCATGGTATGGCATGATAGTACAGAGAAGTTACAGATAGATCAGTACACCAACAGTCCAGAAGACAGATCATGAAAGCCAACTAGTGTTTTGATTAGCGTGAATTATTTTGTTGTGTAACAACCAAGCGCCTTTGATTATATGTTTGTAATAATGTCTTTAGTATTGTGTTATGTGCTTGAATGTGACCTCTAAATCAGGAACAAACTCAACATAGTCCTTACTCAATCATCCAATTTGCAAAGATGAACATGAATTATCCAATTTGCAAACTTGATTGAAGCAACCTGTTGCCTCCTATTTAGTTGGGGTTTTTGAATTTACTCTCCGAACAAGAGCCAACAACCTTGACCATTGCTAAAATGGAGGATTTTTAAAGAATGGAAGATAAGAAAATTGCCATTAATGTAAGAATGAAAATTCCATTAATCTATGAATCAAAATGCCATTAATCTAGAAAGCTTGAAAAGATGATAGAATTGAGCTATTGGATATGTAAACAAGCTACATTAAGAAATAATATATTATTAATCCAAATGAAACTAAAGCTAATTATGCAAAAAAGATTGAAAAGATGGTAGAAACAAGATAAAATTTAACTATAGTTTTGATGCTCTCTAATTCATCCTCCCAAATGAAGAAAATGAGGCCCATAATATAGAATCACCTGAGAAGGGGATGAAGAGTTTCTTGAAAAGAAACGATTGATTCTTCATTTCCATGGAGGAAGGTGACACAATTTTGAAGGAACTATTCAATAAAAAGAATGAATTATTGCCACATGAGTGGCTTTTCACATGGAATTATGGAATTCCTTTTTGAGGATAATTCATCCTAATAATTAAATAACTATTCAATTCCTTTTTGATGTTTATTAGCTAAAGGGGGTGGAATTAATTTAATTTGAAAGCACTTAGGACTTTAGAATTAAATTAATTAATCATAGGGATTTTTAGCTAATAAACCTTGATAGTTTAGGAATTAAATATAATGTGAGATTTATGCAAATTTAGGTTTCCTGCATTTGAGACCAAGTCAATTAAAAGTCAATTAGGAAGAGAATTTGCCTAGTACAATAGGACTTTGATGACGAGAAAATGCACCAAAATTGATTAGAATTGTAAGGTGCCAATTTTGGGGTGTTTCTCTTTGAATTGATGTGTGAGCAGCGTATTGATTCAAAGAATAGTCTGATGTGACAGATGGAGATTTCAGGAGTCTAAGTTAGGTTTCCAATACACCGATCAGATCGAGAAGCAGAACCATCTTCAGAACAAAGCATGATTTTTCAAAGTCTAAGTTAGATTGCGAAGACAATGGTCCAAATACCAATTGAGAGAAAATTGAAATCGGGGTTAGATTGCCCCAATGTCTGCTGATAGCTGATAAAGACTTAGGACTATCTCCAGAATCAGGGTTAGATTGCCCCAATACAAAGGTTAGCCCTCCGAGGTCTGGGTTAGGTTGCCCAGATAACGGTCTAAAAAAGCTTTTGAGAGTCACCTTCAGAACGAAGCATGAATTTTAGGAATTAGGGTTAGATTGCCCCAATACCCAATGAGATTTCAAGAATTATCTCTAGAACAAAGCTTAGTCCCCCAATATCTAGGTTAGACTGCCCAGACACTGGTCAGATTGATATCTTTCACAAGACTGTCCCTAGAAAAAGGCTCAACCTTCAGGAGTCAGGGTTAGATTGCCACGATACCTATCTCAAAAGATAGTCAATAGAGATTTTCAGGACTATCTCTAGAATGAAGCATGATCCTTGAGGATTCGAGTTAGTTTGCTTAGATACCTAAAAAGATAGATGACAAGATGACAAGATGCAAAGAATCAAGATGCCCCTAGAGATTCAAGATCGTGGAATATCCAATTTTGACTATAAGGTATGAAAAACTAAATATGCGCCAAGTGATGAGATGCCCCTAGCGATGGGGATTTTTGATTCAGATCAGACTGATTCGAGAATGATGCGAAAAGATTCAATGATGTAATCATCATGCCCCCTTAGGAGCGAAATCAAAAGATGACACAACAGAAAGATGATCGACAGCAAAAAATTGTAGATAGAAGCAAGATCAAAGATCCAAAGAAATCAGAGATAGATCAAGAGAAGGCAGAATCGATTTAGAGCGATCGGGAGGTCCTGTTGACTAGGTTTGACCATAATTGACCAAGTTTGACCAGAATTAACTAGAGTTGACTTTGATGAAAAGATTGCAGAAGTTGAGAAAATGATGAGGAGAGATGATTCTGACAAGAAAGTGATGTCAGAAAGTTGACTGCACAAGCGTCCGATCGTGTCGGTCCCAAAATTTTAAAACACAATTTTGAGCTACTTAGGAGTGTTAGATTTCGATTTCGATCATGAAAATGGATTTTGAGAGCAAGGACTGGACACTTTTGCAGTCAAGAGGAATCCAAGACAAAAAATGAGAACCTTCAAAGAATGAGAATACAATGAAGAGAGCACCAAAACTATTGCTATGCAAGCTTAAAATGTGAATGCAAGCCTAAGCTAAATGCAACCCTAGGACTTGGTTGTTGGACTCATCGCATAATTATCATCATCAAGTTCTTTGGAACATCAGAGTCAATACAATCCTCACTGGTGCCACTGTGACCATGAGGATGTGTATATAACTTTCATCAGATAAAATGTAGGAAATGAACATAAGCACCAGGGTACAAAAGCCAAGATGACCTAAACATTGTTTCTAGTTTGATACAGTAAGAGTACACAAGTAAACAAACAGAGCAATAATAGTCAAGGAGATAGTTCCAACCTCCCCTTGGCGTACAAATAAACAAGATCAAGGGATGTGAGACTTTTCCACCTTAATGCAGAAGCTCTTATCACATACATCCTGTTTATTTGACATTGCCAGATCATTGAAACCACACCCACAGGCAGTAGACAAAGAAAATATCAATGAAATTCATGAGAACAAACAACATACAAAGAGTCAATCACAGTTCAGCACGTTTCAAAGTTTACAAATGTGCCTATATCTGGGGTGTTGAAAAACACCATTGTGCTTATGAGTGCATTGTGTTTGATTTCTATCGAGAGATTTTTACGTTGTAATGTCCAATGTGTGTTGAAAAACATAGATGTGTCCAAAGAGAGTGTTGAAAAACACTATTTGATTGGGGTGTTGAGAAACACCAGTTTGTGCCAGTAGATAGTTGTCTTTTAGACAAGATTACTGACTCTAGTGTAAATTGAAGATATGATCAAAGTGGGGAGCCATGCCCCCAATTAATGAATAGATTGATGTTGAACGTGCAGATAGAAAGTCAATGTGAGAAATCTCAGTAGTATAGAGATAGTAGGCAGACGCAGTGAGAATCACTAGTGACTGACTCAAGAAAGATTCTCAAGTATGAAGATCGATTTGAGATCTAGGCATCAGTGGACAGACTAAGTGAGAATCACTGGTGACTGATGCAAAGAGGAGAGAGACTCCAAAAGATAGGACAATGCCCCCTAGATCAGGAAGATGCCTTTGAGTGTGACCAGTTTCAATCCATGTGAAGTCGAGAAAAATATCAAAGATGACTGAGAGTGAATGCAGGCGCAAAATAAAGTAGGAAAGTAAACTAAAGCAGGAAAAGCAAACTAAAGCAGGAAAAGCAGAAGAGCAAATTGCAAGAAAGCCAAGAGATGCTGTGATAGATAGAGAATTGTAGAACAAGAGGCGCCTATTTACTAGGTTTTCACCATCTTGGTAGAAAATTCTATTTTTGCTACCATGATGCCTATTTACCAAGTTTTCATCAATGGCACATTTTTCTCTTTTTTTCTTTTTTTCTTTTTTCAATTTTTTTGTATTTTTTCCTTTTTCAATTTTTTTGGTATTATCAAGGTGCCTGTTTACCAGGTTTTCACCAGGATAACAGATACATCGAAGCACTTGTTTGCTAGGTTTTCACTAAGATGATCATTTTTTCAGGACATTTTGCAATTTTTAAGATTTTCTCAGAATAAAGTATGTACATGAGCATTCAAAATACATTTCAACTGTAAAAAAATTTCAGATGAAGAGCGTTGATAGGCTCTTTGAGTTGTTCACCCTCTGTGGTAGATAGCTGGTAAGCACCAGACCCAAATACTGTAGTAATAATATATGGACCAAGCCAGTTTGGCTCAAATTTCCCTTTCTGAATCCGCTGTTGTTGATTCTTAGGGTTCTCTCTCAAGACGAGATCACCCATTTGGAAGTCTCTTGGTCTAACCTTCTTGTTATAGCTTTTAGATATTCTCTTCTAATATTCTTGGAGATGATTGAATGCCACCTTCTGACGTTCATACAGTAGTTCAAGCTCTTGTAGCTAAGATATTTTGATATCATCATCAGTAATGAGGCCCTTCAGAGAGACTCACAAGGTAGGAATCTCAACCTCAATAGGCAGTACTGCATCTACACCATAAACTAGATCAAAGGGCGTGGCCCCTGTTTGTGTTTTTATACTGGTGCGATAAGCCCATAACGCTAGATTAATCTATAGATGCCAGTCTCGTCCAGATTTGTGTACTGTACGGTGTAGGATCTTGAGGATTGTCTTGTTTGAAGCTTCAGCCTGTCCATTACCCTGCAGATAATAGATAGAAGACCAGTGCTAAATAATCTTGAACTTAGTGCTTAAATATATTAGATCTTTGTTCTAGAATTGTCCTCCATTGTCAGTGATTATTGATGAGGGTACACCATATCTACAAATGATGTAGTTTAGTATAAACATGGCTACAGACTTTCCATCAGCTACACTGAGAGGTACTTTCTCAACCCATTTGGTAAAATAATCTATAGTAGTAATGATGTATTTATGTCCTCTCAAAGAAGATGGATATATTTGACCCACTAAGTCAAAGGCCCACTATTGAAATGGCCAAAAAGTAATGAAGGGAATAAGCTCCTTGGCAGGAGCATGAATCAGATTACCATGTAGTTGACACTATTTGCAAGACATGGCAAATTGTGTAGCTTCCTTCTCCATATCTGGCCAATAGTAACCATCTCTAAGAAGTTTACCAGCCAGTGTCAGACCATTTGAGTGAGACCCACAGATGCCTTCATGTACCTCTTCTAATGCACGCTTGGACTCATTAGGTTCTAAACACCTAAGGAGGGTACCATCTAGACCTCATCTATACAAGTCATTAGCTACAATGAAAAACCGTAAATCACTGCAGATTAAATGACATTTTTCATTTTGATTATATGTGTTAGGAATAATTTGGTCACAAAGATAAGAGTAGATGTTGTGGTAGCGGGATGAGTCATGTCCAATGACTGAACATATCATCTGGGAGTCAGGGGAATCATAGGTAGGGTAGCATAACGTCTCCACTAAGAATTCATGTCTGAAATCATTTTCTGGCATTTGTAACATAGAAGCCATAGTAGCCATAGCATCAGCTACTTTATTATCCACCCTTGGAATTTGCTAGAAAGTGACATGTGCAAAGTATTTCTTAAGGTCGTCAACCATATTTTTATAGGGCACCAGTTTTTCATCTTTTGTTTGATAGATGTCATTCACTTGATTGATAACTAGTTGTGAATCTCCAAAGACTTTTAGCTCAGCAACATGCCATTCAATAGAAATATTTAATCCATTGATCAAAGCTTCATACTCAGCAGTATTATTTGTGCAAGGAAACATCATTTTTTATGCCTTTGGTAATGAATACCGCTGAGGTGTAATGAACAAAATTCCAGCACCTGACCCCTACTGGGTGAATGATCCATCAAAGAACATGGTCCATGTGTGATGTGTGAGAAGCATGATGGACTCATTTGGGAATTAAATCCTTAATGGTTGATGATCTGTAATAGGTGCCTTAGCCAACTAATCTACAATTTCTTTCCCTTTGATAGCTTTTCTCTCAACATATTCAATATCAAATTCACTGAGAAGCATGACCCATTTAGCTAGTCTACCTGTGAGGGTAGCTTTACTGAGTAAGTACTTTAATGGATCAATTTTTGTGATTAGCCTTGTGGTGTGAGCAAGCATGTAGTGTCGTAACTTCTAGGAAGCAAACACCACTGCTAAGAAAGCTTTCTCAATTACAAAATAATTCATTTCATAAGAGACCAATGTTTTGCTAATGTAATAAATGGCTCTTTCTTTATTATTTTGATCTTCTTGGGCCAATAGAGCACCCAGAGATGTTTCTGTAGCTGAGATGTATAAGATCAATGGCTTCCCCTGAATAGGAGGCATTAATATAGGCAAATTGGCTAGATATTATTTGATCTATTGAAAGCCTTGTTCACATTCTTTGTTCCATTCATAAGTCACACCTTTATGTAGAGTTTTAGTAAATGGTTGTGACTTGTCAGCTAGCTGCGAGATGAAATGATAGATAGATTGAAGCCAACCTTGAAGACCTCTAATTTGTCTAATATTGCGAGGTGGAGGCATTTCCATGATAGCTTGCACCTTTGCAGGATCCACCTCGATTCCCTTTGCGGAGATTATATAACAAAGTAATTTTCCTGAAGTAACCCCAAATGCACATTTCTTAGGGTTAAGACACAGTCCAAATTTTTCCATATGATCTAGTATAGGGCCTAGATCAGTGAGATGTATCTTCCTATCCATACTTTTAGCGAGTGTGTCATCCACATAGTCCTCCATTGTCTTATGCATCATGTCATGGAATATGGTAGTGACAACTCTTTGATAAGTAGGTCTAGCATTTTTTAGACCAAAAGGCATAAAATTACAACATAATGTACCCCATGCACAAGTAAAAGTAGTCTTCTCTTGGTCCTCTGGCGTAATTTTTATCTGGTTGTAGCCAGAGAAACCATCCATTAGTGAGTACATTTCAAACTCCACTGTCATATCTACAATCATATCAATATCGGGCAAGGGAAAATCATCCTTAGGACATGCCAAATTTAAGTCTATCAAGTCTGTGTAGACTCTAATAGGTTTATCATGTTTAGTCACTGGGACTATGTTAGAGATCCACTCTACATAATCAATTTCTCAGATGAACCCAACTTTTAGAAGTTTTTCCAATTCTGCCTTGACCAGTAGAGCCACATGTGGGTGCATCTTTCTAAGTTTTTGTTTGACTGGTTTCACACCCAGAGCTATTGACAAGTGATGCATGATGAGATCAAGATCCACACCTGGCATGTTAGAATATGTCCACGCAAAGTTTATCTTTTTCTCCTTGAAGAAGTCTGTGAATTCTTTAAGTTCCTCTGTAGATAATGATTTGGCCACATGAATGATGTGTGGATGTTCTTCTGTTCCCAGATTTCCTGGATGAGTTGGCTCAATTAGCACCGATGAGAGTTCCTAGAAATGACTTAGAAGCACATCAAGTATCTCATCCTCAAGTGCCTCAAAGAGGTTGTCACCTTTAGATACATCTTTTATTTTTACTTTTTTTGGCTCTGATACTGCCACAATGTGGTTTTCACCATCAGAGCGCTTATTTTTTATTCTTTTAATTTTGTGACTAAGATACTTGATATCAACCTCGGTCATGTTGACACTTTCTTCACTAGTGGAGGACATTACAAGTTCAACAGCGTGAAGGTAGCAGGCTAGAGTAGAGTCATTCTAGAATGTAAGGACTTCATTGGATGAGGTAGGGTAATTCTAGTCTATTAACTCAGGATGTTGAAGTGAAAGAGACGTGATGGGTTCAAGTGCATTCATGGTATAATCATCAAAAGAGTTGACTAGTAAGCTGAGAGATAAATCGATCTCATCCAAAGGTGTGTTTGAATCCTTTTGACTCCTAACGGCTGAAGTAGAGGCCATGTTAACATTTATAGACTCGAACTCATTAGACCTTTCACTAGACGCCTTACTTACGTCGAGAAGCTTTTCATAAGATCCTTTTGACAAACTGTCAAACTCATATTCATGAGAATTTGTGTCTGAACTCTAACTTGGGTGTTTGCACCATGAAGGTTTGGGAGTTATTGCAACACCAGCCTGTTCTCGTGCCAACTTCTCTTGAAACTCTGGTGGTATGTATCATTCACCTTGGAAACTAGGATCTTGTAACACTTTCTATTGTTCATAGGTTAGTGCATCAAATGGAGTGGTTTTATCAGAATCGTTGTCAGTCTCGACTGTACTGGTGCACGATACAAAATTATCTGGCTCAACAAAGAATGATGCCAGGTCTGGAGGAATGGGATAAGGAAAGAAATCCTCATCGGAGCTAGCTTCTATGGTGTCGACTGTAGTAGTGCCTTCAGGTTTTGGTGAAGGATCCGATTTTGGCACAAATTTGTTAATCCCTAGATGGAACAAGATCTTCTTGAAGCCTAAACCAATCATGTCTTTTGTCTTTTAACCTATAGCTTTAATAGGTTCAACTAACCCATTACCATTCACCCCTATTGGGCCACTCCCTTTGTACCCAAAGTGTTTCACAATCTTAAGACCTTCATTGTTGGGATTTAGTTCACAAGCTGGGGCAGTCTGTTCAGGTGTGTTCTTTTCTTTGCAAAGCCAAGCTTTAATAGCTCTTTCCTCATCTTCATCTTCTAATGGTGTAGACACTCGTACAAAGGCACCATCATAAACTATCTCTAGAGCAGTAGAAGATTTGTTGTTCTCAGAAGGTCTCCCATAAGAACGAGGAGACGGAGGTAGAGCTACCAACGATAGCACAAGTTCTATTTGATACCCCCCTCATGCCTATGTATGTGATTTTCAAGGTCTATTCCATGTCTCTGAGCTTGGCATCATAGAATTATGTGTATTCTCTGTTAGTCAGAACAAGACTATCAGTCGACTGAGTGAGCGCATTACAAGAAGAGCCCATACTAGCAGTAATTGTCACCTCTACACCTTGGAAAGGAAACTAATGCATTGATGGTATGTAGAGGGAACCGCTTGCATCTCATGGATCCATGGTCTTTGCAGCAAGATATTATATGCAAGAGGAAGATCTAGCACCTGACATGTGATGTCTCTTTCAATTGGTCCAACCCGAATGGGTAGCATGACTAAACCTTTAGATTTTCTCTCTTCTTCATCATATGTCTTGATAGTAATTCTTTTGTGGGAATCTATGCGATCTTTTCCATAATCTAGCTGAGCAAGAAAGTGAGCAGAGAAAATATTGAGGCCAGCACCATTATCAAAGAGGACACGGTGGACTAGCTAGTTGCCAATCATGACTTCTATATGTAGAGGAGCATTATGCGGGTGACTAATTGAGTGATCATCTTCTTCTGAGAAGGAAAAATAATTTAGTGAAGTCAAGTGACCCACCATGGATTGAGACTGATCTAGATTGATGTCTTTGGGGACATTAGCCTCTAAGAGGGCTTTATCTAGAATCTGCCTATGAGTAGGCAAGATCTTCAATAACTCAAAGATAGTTATTTGAGCATTGGTTCATTGGAGCTAGTCAAGAATGCTATAACCAGCAGTAGGAGGTGCAGGGACCACTTTCGTGGTCTTGTTGGCAAAGCCAACAACATTTTTATCTATAGTTTGTTTTGGTGCGGATGTAGTAACTAGAGGGTCAGGACCCTTGATAGTGATTTTAGCGTGGGATCTAGTAACAACGTTCATGCAATCCTGAGATGTTTTAGATTTAGATAAGCGAGACCCAGGGCCTATCAAGATGAATGGGGTATTGGGTTTAGGAGCATCCCCACTCCCCCTGGTAATAATCACATCAAAATACTCCACTTCCATAGGTTCAACCATGTTGATGACGTTATCATAAGTGGAATGTGCGTAGTTAACCTTGGCATTATTGTTCTTAGCATTGGAAGAATCGCCTTTCTTGTGACAAGGAAAGGGATCTTTAAATTCCTTTTGATCCAAATTCTTGTTATGATTTTCCACAATAATAACTTGGTTATCAATCAGATCTTGGACTTTATGATGCAATTGAAGACAAGTAGCAGTCTTATGACCCTTGTTTTGGTGATAGTTATAGTATGCATTGTCATTCCACCAATGGGGTCGTGGTTGCGGATCGTATAGGTGTTTTTCCAAAGGAGCGAGAATTTGATTTTGCACCAAAGTCTTGAAAACTACGTCTAGTGGTTCTCCCAAAGAAGTAAATTCACGCTTGGGTCGTGAGGCCCAAGGTTTGTTGCCAGAGAATCTAGAAGGTTGTTGAGTGTTTGTTGCAGCCTTTTCAATAGCTTTGGTCACTTTTTTACCAGAGGTGAGATTGAAGACCGGTTTTGAAGAAGCTGGAGTCACATTATCAACTACCCCATCATTCACAACGTCCCTATTTTTGTTGGAAAACTTCCCTTTATCTTTGTTGGAAGAGGAGGAACCTTGTTTGTTGTCTTTAAACAAAGTCAATTCACCTTTTTTAACCATAAATGCCTCTGTCCTCACAACTTGCTTTATCATGCTGTCAAAATTAAGGGGACCTTGAAGTTATACTTGATACCCAAAATCAAGGGTGAGATTATCCAAGAAGATATCAAGTTTCTCAGATTCGGGTATTTTGTAAGGATACTTAGTGCAAAGTTGTCTCCATCTTTGGAGAAATGTCAAGAATGGCTCCCCTTGCCTTTTCTTGAGATTGCAAAGGTCCCTGATGTTGACGGGATGCTATATATTGTGATAATAGTGTTGTATAAAGAGATTGGCAATCTCATCAAAACTCTTGATGCCGGTGGGTAGTCGAGAAAACCACTCCATGGAAGGTCCACCCAAACTTCAGGGAAAGAGACACATCAAATAGGTTTGATCATGCATGAACTCCATAGATAGGGCCCCAAACTCTCTCAAATGATCCTGAGGATCAGTGGTACCCAGATACTTATCATATTTAGGGAGTTCTACACCTTTGAGAAAAGGTGGCATAAGAAGACTCCTATCAAAAGGAAAAGGACAGATGCTTTCCATCATGAATTGTTGTGTGGGTTTGTCCTTATCCTTCATAAGTTGACTGATTTGATTTTGCATGTCTTGAATTACTTTATGCAATTTGGTAGTTTCACTTTCTTCTTCTTTAGCCACAAACGTTTCCACTTGGAAGTTTGAGGGTAGCTTAACTCCTTGTTTTGCCAAATCTAGAAAATATTTCTCTTTATCTTCCGCAAGGAGTACTTCCATAATTTTGATGAGAGCTTTATTAGATTTTTTAGCATCTATGTCATTTTGAGTTATTGGCTCATCGTCATTACCAAGAATCTCATAAATTCTTTGAGTCTGATCTTGACCCTGGTCATATGGAGGAGGGCGATTATGATGTTGCTCACCTTGTTGACCTTGGTCATTTTGAGATTGGTCATGACCATCGGTGTATTGACCTTGCATGTAATCGAAAGGAGTTGCCATGTTCTTGATGGGAGATTGTGCCATGTGCACAACTTCAGTATGAGTGTGAGTATCGAGCTGAGAACTCATGGTCAATGTAACCTTTGGTGGATCAAAGGGGTTGATAGGATAAAAAGGATTGATATGTTCAAAAGGATCACTAAGGCATCGAGGATCATTAATAGGATCAACCCAAACAAGTGACTTTCTGAAGCTTTGTTGATCTGAAAGAGATGAATTCTGTTGATCTTGAAATAAAGGATTAGAGCACAGCTGAAACACTGGTTTCTGATTCAGACTAGGATCTGTACTAAGCGTAGAAGAGGAACTTGAGGATCCCTCTTGGCTATCAGGTTGAATGACAGATTCAGAATGATCTTTTCCTTGATTACAAGGTTTACCCTTACTTGTTTCAGAACCAAGAATAGGGAATATATTATCGCTTCTATTCATAACAAGCATAGACGAAGATGAAATGAGAGAGGACCTAGGATCCAACTCAGAACTTTGTCTCTAGAGATAAAAAAAAGGAGATAATAGTCTAGAACAACCAAGATGTGAGATGCACCCAACACAAATCATCAAGAGTATGGCTAGAACAACTGAGATGTGACTATCACGTCGCAAGGTACAAAAACATAGAAAAGATAGGACAAAGATAAAGAGACAAGACGCGTTTGAGTAAGAATCGATCAGTTCACAACTTGAAACAACCAGTTTTAGACTGCAGATAAAAGGGAAACAGGTAATCAGACCTCAGGTAAAAGTCAGATCAGGCAAAAATATCACCAGTCAACGGGAAAAAGCTCACTATTTTATGACACCAGGCTATAGATTCACATGAGAAAGTGTTGTTTCACACGAGGAAGTGCTCAACTTTGTGTGAGAAAATGCAAGCTCGCGTGAGGAAGTGCTCAGTTTTTGAAATCTCGTGCGAGAAAACTCTAGATTTTGATAAATAGACTCAGTTTTTGAGACAAAAACCAGATTTTGAGACAGTCAGGAATGTTCTCTAACAGAATTTCTAGGTTTAGGGTAGTTTTATGATGATACATATTAGCAATCTCAATTTCAAGGTGACAAGCACTCGTTAACAAGCATGAAGTTTCAAAAAAGCAATAGTGACACAAGCAATAGTCGTAAACAGTTCTACCAAGGACAAAGCAACTTGGCAGAATCATGGGAGTCTTTGTTTGATCATGATTGGATAGTTTAAGACTCAAAACAAACACTTAGTTATCCCTACAAAAAAATGATGGAGAAGACAAAATCTGTGCCCCGTTGTCTTATGTGTATACGTGCACTTCACACAATAGTGTCACCCTCGAGAGAGTGCCCATGTTTTTGGTGTTTCCAAGGACTAAGTATATATGTTCAAAGGTTAACCTTAAAGTAGGGGACAATTTCATATACCACTTCAAGCATCCAGGTGCATACCTATGTCGAGAATCTAGGGGAGAGATTCTTCCCTCTCCCTGTGCACAGATTATGTCTTCTTTCAGAGGCGATCCAGGTAGGCATCTAACTAAGAGATTTTTAGTGGGCTTCCATTCACAATAACCTTCGGTGCCTCTGATAAAGAGCTGGGGCCTCACAGACACACCAACACTTGAAATTCATACACCCTTGCAAGCAAGGCTGGGAGTGGTGCCACTTAGTACAACAAACAAGGCTTTCTCAAGATTATAGTCGAAATCGTGAGAAAGAAGTTACCATGGCTTTGGAGTCTTTGGACTCAACAAAGAAGACTTTATTATAGTGAGGTGGAATCTGTTAGAGTAGTCAAGTATTGCTAATAATTAAATCAGTTAATTATTAGTTATCTACTCTTAGCTTAAGTTAGACTTAGGAAGTTTGTATTTCCTAGTTGTTTCCCTTTTAGGGTTTCTGTATCCTTTATAAGGAATCACCGATTTGTAATTCATAATCAAGATTGTAAATCATTTCATTGTTGAATATAGAAGCTTTATTTCTGTCAACATGTTTTTGCAGTCTCTGGCCTATCGGCCGCCATAGATTCTTCTGCCTCTTTGTCTTTTGCTTATGTTTGTAATAGCTCTGATACCATGTTAGGATTGATGAACATCAATCTACCCAAGAACACCTGCATGCAACCCCGCTCTGGCCGCTCCGCCCAGAGCCCTCCGCTCCACCGCCGCTCTGTTTACCGCGGCCCGAGCCACTCCGCCCTCCGCTACGCCCCGCAGCTCTGATACCATGTAGGATTTGACAAACGTCAAATCTTCCCAAGAAACCTGCATGCAAACACTGCTACAAGAAAGAAGACAGAAGAGAGAAACTGAAGAGAATCAGCTATGGCGGCCGATAGGCCAGAGACAGAAAAACCATGTTGACAGAAAAAGCTTCTATATTCAAAAATAAAGTTTTACAATACAATCTCCTTGATGATAAACTAAGAGGTGAGTCCTTATAAAGGAATCACGAAACCCTAAAAGGGAAACAACTAGGAAATAGAAACTTCCTAAGTCTAACTTAAGCTAAGAGTAGATAACTAATAATTAACTGATTTAA
>MU228530.1:1649487-1674621 GCA_018584345.1 Thuja plicata | reverse complement strand
GGGAGATTAAATCTTTTAATTAAATAAGAGGAATTTTATTTAATTAAAAGAGAGATTAAATCTTTTAATTAGATAAAAATGATCAAACCTTAGGAAATATTGAAATAATTGAATAATTAAATTAATTTCAATTTGATCAAGGAAATTGATTTGAATTGAAAATATTCCAAAGCATTGATTCAGAAATTTGATAAATTGATAAAATAATAAATGGGGCCCAAAGTCTAGGCGACCATTTTAGGGTGCATACACTTAATAGTGATTCTCGTTTCCTTAACCTTGACAAGGAAAGTCTTGATGATGGGCTTTCTATAGCCCGCAATGTTGTATAAAATTTCAGAATGCATAAGTGGATATTCCACTAGATAAAAGATATTAACATCAAGCTCAAGACAGTCAGAACCAAATATGATAAATACAATGAAGAGTAGTGAATTATTGAGGAAAGGAAGTCTATTGTTGATTACGCACAAAATACTCTAAATAATGTGAATGCTCTAAGGAAGTCTATTGATGATTTTGGAAGATGGAATTGAAAAAAAAGATTATAATGAGAGACTCAAACATTTGGAAGGTAAGTTCCAAAATATTAATGTTAATCTCATCTCTCTTGTTACATAGAGCCATTACTACTACATTTGGTCCTCTTTCTGATGGTCATTTCCAATGGAGGGGCACATTTTGTAAAATTGGTGTTTTTTTTGCAATTGTGCTCGATACCGTCGCAATGTTGACGCTCTTTACAGTGTCACAATTGTGACAGTTGCAGGAACACATTTAAAAAAAAGATAGATCAAATTCATTTTTATATTGTCGTGCAAAAGAAGCAGTGGCCCAAAGTTATCTCTGCACAAGCCCACCTCATTCTTGGGAAGCCGAATGCCATGAAGTTGTGAAGCTTCCACCCCCAAATATCATGAATATCATGAATGTCGTGAATATCGTGATCCATAGTAGGTATGCATTTTATTAGGTATTATTATTTTTAAATGTCTTCTTTTCACAATCAATAAATTTGAAAAGTTGATCATGTTTTCTTAGATCTTGGTCAGTGATACCCAAGCATGCTGCAGAGGCCCATAATAGGAGTGATCTCACTTCTTTTGGCTCACATCGTAATAAAATCATACCGACCAACTTTGTTGTTTTTCTCCAATTTCTACCATCACAGTCGCATTCTCTGAGAGGGTGGGCACCATGCTTCAACAAAATTCTTTGAAAATCATGACTATCTCTTTACCATTGATGGATAAGCAATATGATTTATCAATGTCTATCCTCATGACCCAAATACTACCCCTTTTTCCATAGGCTCATATATCTTTGAGAAACAATAAAAAAACCCTTCTAAAATAGAGGAAATGACCATGGAATGAGCATAACAACTGATGTAAACTATGGGTAGTATGTTTCATAAAAATTGTGATCATCATCTTGCTCTATGTACTAAAAACATCAAACAAAGTAGGTCCAAATTTCTCCAAAATTTATCCTCATAACTTTTCAAAACTTGATATATAGAGAAAAAATATGGCAATGATTCTTCTAGAAAACAAAAATGGGACATAATGATTCTCATAACAATAAATGATAAAAGAATATTAGTACATTAAAGTCTCATTGTTTTGCTTTTATAACCCTACCTCTAAATATAATCTCTTTGAAATCAAGCTTCTCCTTCTTTTGGCTGCTGCCCATTCATCTCTTCCTAAATTTGGCATTCCATCTCCTTGTCTTTGATGGGAGATTTTGAGTCCCCAACTAATTACATAACTTACATGTTTACTAGTCAGGCCCCTATTTTCATTGGTTGTAACAATGAAAAATCAATAGATACAAGTAATGTTGAATCTACTTATTTAACATTTTCCATACTTTTGGGAAACACCATTTTATTTTTGTAGCTAAACTTCCCATGTTAACAATAACGTGCAATTTGCCACTTTTTGTTGATGACATTTGCCAAACTCTATATTGTTTTTGGAGAATGACAATATTATTTTTGAGTTGTGAGTTTCCTTAATGTGATGTTGAGGATTTCAAGTGGAGGTACCCTCTTCATAAATTCACAACTTTATTATTACACCAAAATGCCATGGACAACTAACTTCAATTTTGTAGTGTGGTTTGATTGTATCTTTGCACCACAACTGAAAAGGTTAATTGTTGGGTCTAGGTTTCCCAATTGTTTTAGCTCGCTTTCACATTGAGGGAAAATGGAGCATTTAAGAAATCAAAAAATGTGAACCATTCTTATAAATCATCAAATGCATTATGGCTTGTATGTTTACTACACATAATAGTAAAATTTTTATATAAAAATTATCCCTGTATAAGCTCAAGTGTTAGTAACCACATGTTAAGGTTATTCCAATCGTGCTTGACATGGATAAAAATTAAATATTTTAGAATGCTTCCCCTCAACTATTTTTGTTGATGTTTTTACTATCACATGGACTGGCCAATTTTGGACTTTGATACTCCAAACTCTAACTGAAATTCTGGAAGGATGGGATAAATGACTAGTTTCCTTTACCCTAGGGAAGGATGTGATGTCAACATTAAAACTCTTGAAAATTTTGATGAGAGAAACATTAGGAGAGTGGCATTGTTAGACTCTAGCTTCTAGTGGATTATTCTTCTAAGTGCTTTACAAAATAAATAGGAGACCATTCCCTAATTGAAATAATTGAAATACATGAAAATTGGAAAGGAGAAATCGCTCAAGAAAAAGGAACTTGGGAGGTTTGGATATCATTTGGAAGTGTAGTGTATTAGTTTTTGGATGAATGGAGGTAAGGAGATTATGGATGGTCAGTAGGATCCAAATTGTTAACTCTAATATGAAGTTCATCATAGTCAATGCTTATGGACCACTTCCAATAGTAAAAGGAAAGAAGTGTGAGAAAAAGTTAGACAATTTCATCTTAAATAATGTAATGACATAGATAATTATTGGAGGTGATTTCAATGCAATCCTTCACCCATAAGAAAATTTTGGTGGTATAATTGGGCTAGGATAATATCATATAGATTTTAAGGAGTGGGTGAGTAGAAACAATCTTATGCAGATAACAACAAGATAGGTGAAGTTTACCTGGAACAATAGAAGATAGATATTTAGTTATATTACTGAAAAATTATATAGGTTATTCCTATATGGAGACTTAAAATAACTAAAATAGTATTTGAGAGCTTCCATCCTACCATGCTCAGGTTCATATTAGTATCCAATGGTCCTAGATATAATAGGGGAATATAAACCATTGAGATGCCCTTTTAAATTTGAGAAAATGTGGATGAGGGATAAGAACTGTTTTACTCTTATAAGTCAATGGTGGACAAAGGGACAATTTTTAGGCTCTAAGTTGTTTTGTGTGGTATCAAAACTAAAATTTGTCAAGCATAGGATTTTGGAATGGAACACAGAGCTCTTCAAATATATTTTCACCAAGAAAGATAGGATTGAGGAGGATTTGGGACAACTTAATGAATAGATTATAGTAGATGGAACAGATCAATTAAATTATTTGAAAGAAAAAGGACTTCTCACATAATATGAGGACATACTAGTAAAAGAAGAAATACATTAGAGATAGAAATCCCTTGAAGTCTAATTGCATTAAGGAGACAACAATACCAATTTTTTATAATATTGCATAATATTTTTCATTAGTTACATAATATTTTCCATTAGTCTTGGGACTGTTACTCCGTGTAAACTAAGACCTTCTAGGATAGTCAAATAAATCCATAGCCCAACCTATTTACTTGGTTCAAAAGATTCAAATTCTTGTGCGTTGAGGATTTACACTGTTTTACTTATTCAAATGAAATTTTTTACTCCAATGTCAATCGTACACAAACCCCACTCCTTCATAGATGTAACTGCACCTAGGACTGTGACATAAAACATAGTCTGTCATCTAATACATCTACCTAGGGTTCAAAGAAGATACAAAACCATGAAGAACACAAATATAGATATCATAAACACATTCCTCATTCTTCACAAGACTCATACACTCATGACATAACACATTTTAGGAGTAAGGAAGATGACTGTGACTATGATTTTACCAGTGAATAAGATAGTCTCAACTATTAGTCTGTATCCAATGTAAATAATGATATCCTTTTGTTGTACCTAAGTTTTAAGGACCCTAACCCTCATATGGACACATGACATATGCATGCAACCTTGATTCAATGTATTTTAGGTGTTTTACAAACTTGATTTGGACTATCACAATGACTACAGCTAGGTTTCATCACTAGATGATCAAGAAGTGGGGACTTGTCCTTGTGTTAATGGGATTTTAAAGAGATATATTTGCATGGTTAGAGTCCCAACACTATTCCTAAAACTCCACCAGTCTCACACTCCTCCAATATTCCTTCTTTTAGTTCATGCAAACATCAAAACATCTAGTTCTATGTCTGATACATGTTGATATCAGACTTTCATGAAGCCAAAATCATGTGAAACCCTCTTGTAGTGCCTTACAAAGTTGGGATATGAAATAATGCACAAAAAAAAGATATATTATAATGAAATTTGTTTGTCAAAATCACCTTCAAACTTAATCAGTTTGTACAAAGGGAGACAAAATGGATTATTAATGTCAAAAATCACTCAAAGTAACATCCCCACACCTTTGAAATACTTTTCAACTTGCTTCTAGAAGATTTTTCCCTTTTTGACAAATTTGACCATAAAAGTTGCATTAGCAATTTGAACCAATCACCAAAAATGGTCTAAAATGACATAAGTAGCCATTATTAATATAAATCTAATCAAAATTCACCAAAAACTCACTTTATTGTGGTATGTCCACTCAGATGTGACTTAGTGGCTCTGATGACAAATGTACAATTAGTATTGACCTTATAGGTCTTTGTATCATCTTAAAATGGAAGATCTTCCATGTTAAGACTGTTTAGCCTTCCTTAGGGGGTATTTTGTGCCATCATCATGTTGTCCTCTAATTTATTCCCCTTTTCCACCTTCTGTGCCTATTTAGGACCCTGATTGGGCCTCTCCAAGCACTGTTTACCCCACATGGCATATTTTCCAGGGGTCCTGACTCCCTCGGTTAAGGTCAACCTTGACCTTGACCTAGTTCAAGGTTGACCTTGAACCTGACCTAGGTTAGGGTCAACCTCGACCTTGACCCAGGTTCCCCTTTTCAATTAGAAATATTTCCAGATGCAGTGGGACACTCAAAAGTTCATTTTCTTGCTTTTGAGTTGACTGTTTCAGGTTCTGAAGTAATGACTCTTAAAACATATTTAATATAGGTCCACTTCTAGGGGTACAGGACTAACTAGAATTTAATTCTCCTATGCTGGTCTCTCTAGAAGTTTGTGCCCTAGACTTGTATATAAGGAAGCCTTTTGTCCTCTCATTTTCTAAGAAGAATCACAAGCACTAAGGACTAAAGACACATATAATCTATCAAGGAAATCATCTACTTTCAAGCTTCCAAGTGTTCAATCAAGGTTGTCAAGTCTTCTTAAGAATTTCAAGTTCTCCATTGGAGATCAAGGATTCAAGCATTCAAGCCTTTGAAGAGATTTGGTTCAAGCATTCAAGATTAATCATTCAAACCCTAGATCTATCTATCATGGTGGTGTGATCTTCCTTCAAGGTCCTTTGTGCATCCTCAAGATTCATTAATTATTCCTTCAAGGTGGATTCCAAGTATACAATCATGGAGGTTTTGATTTACATTTATTATTTCTAATGTTGAGTCCAAGATTTCATATTAACATACTTGTTTATATTCGAAATACAATTGCATATCTGTCATAGCTTCATTGCTAGATCTACTTCTACTACTTGCTGCCTTCTCCATTTCAATTATTGATTTCAAGGTTGATTCCTAAATCAGGGTTTGACTAAGGCAAACCCCTCCCCCAACAAACAAAACCATTTTTCTTGCAGGTATAGGTACAAGACAACGAATTACAAAGTAGATTTGGATACCCTTTTAGGTCAAATTTCAGGAACCCCAAATATAATTTCCATCAGAGTAGTGTAGGTCAAGGTCGACATAAAGGGGTACAATTGCACCCCCATATTTGGGTCAAGGTCATCATGACTTAGAAAAGAAAAATATTTCTGGGTTTTCTCCATTTCTGTTCTTGACTCGGTTGCAAAATTTCCCAAAACTCAGTACAAACATTAGAAAATAGGTATTTCTATATCTACTACCTTCCAAGATAAATGTTTCATTTCAATTAAGGGTTTAAGAAATTTATATATATATATATATTGTTTTACTTTATAATTAAGAAATTAGATCCCCCTTTCCCTCTTTATCCATAACTAGTTGATTCCTTTTTGCATTGATCATCGCCTTTCGGTTAATCAATTGGGATCTCATTGTCTAGGATTAGGAGCCAACACCCCACATTTCCATCAACATACATACATACATACATACATACATATATATATATATATATATATATATATATCTTACATTTTGGTGAACCCGCTTACGACAACTCTTTCTTTTTTGGTGTTAAATGCTTTGCCTCTTTTCCTTAAGACTAGATTTTTCATATATATTAAATTAGTTTTCTTTTATGCTCTTGCATTTTAAAATACAAAAAAAATCTACATACTCGTAAAAATATAAAAACACTTCTTGCATTTCATTCACTATGAAGATCTTTAAGATGCTTTGGGGTATGGTTATTTTCCTCATTTTTTTTCTCTTAGCATCTCTTTATAGTACATATGATGTTTATGAGAGTATCATCCATTTCATCATGTTTTTCACTCTTCATGTTTCCCTTACTTATGATATTATGAGATTGACTAATACTAGCCTTCCTACTTTAAAAACTTTCATTAAGAATTTGTGTAGTGGACTTATTGCTCTTTTGGATTATGTGAAGAATTTGGTAGATGATACCCCATTTCCTATTCTTCCTAATCCTAATCCTATCCTTCCTAATCTAGTTCCTAATCTTCCTAATCCTAATCATATCCTTCCTAATCCAATTCCTACTCCTATTTATCCATTTTCTATCCCTAGTTCTTCCCACACTTATGATGGGGCTCAAACTATGGTTCTTTACGCAGATGTGCAATAATTCTTTGATTTACCTTCCTCTTCTTATCTGATCCATGATGATATTAAAGGGAAGAGAAAATAAACTTATTTTAAACCTATCATTCCACCTTACACAACATTTTCTCATGATCACCGTAAACAATCACTTCCTGTAGAAGCTTTACAAGATATGTACACTACAGGGTACAATATGGTGGCTAAACAAGGTTATAAGGGTTTAGGGCTTGGTGTTAATGAACATGGTATTAAATATTTGGTTCATCTATCCCCTAAACAAGATAGGCATGGTCTAGGCTTTCCGCTATCTCAATTTAAGGTGGTTGATTTTGATCATCACCCTCCTCTTCATGTTCTTCTTCCAACACCTTCCTTACATTACCATGATACCCCTCAGGATGTGGCTAAGAAGGGGTATGTTCAGTTAATGAATTATAAGAAAGAAATCTTTAAACTTATGCCAAAATATTCTCTCTCCAAGTACAAATGTCCTTTTAATTATAGTAATACACATTTACTTGCTGATTGTGTGCATTTCAAGATGTGTGTTAGAGAAAGAGCTTCTTTAGGAATTATATCTCACTCACATGTGGTATTACAATTTCTTCATAATTTCCATCCGAGGAATACCCCTCGTTCTTCTATAATATAGATATTTCCCCCTATTGTCTCTTCACTGGGGAGAAAGAGGTATTTCTTCCATTTTTCTAGGATCCATTATGCTCTTAGCATGTATTTTGTTTGGAGCTTAATTGGTTATTCTTTTTATATTCTATCCCTATGTTTTTTTATTATGATATGGTACATTCTTCCTTTTCTCATAATCATCCATAACTCTCTTCTAGTATTCATGATATCTTTTCCAAGATATTTGTTTTGCAAAGACATCTCTTTGTTGTATCATATCTTGATTTGATTGGTATATCCCTTGCTTTCATCCCTGGGGGGCAAGGTTTTCATTCTTTCTCTCTAAGGATCTACTTTCCTTAGCTTAGTGGAATTTGTTTATTTTGAAACATTATTTCTTTATAAAGAATTACATTTTGGCTATGGATACCCTTTTATATGAGAGGTGATTGTCCTAGGTCATCACCTCTTCTTTATTTTTCAAAGTATGTTATTTATAAACTCTTTCCCTTGCTTTGGATTAGTGTTTGCTTCCTTCATTCAAATATTCCTCTCCCTCTTAATCATAGGGGGCTTGATGATTGAATCTTTGGTCCCTCTTTGTTTTTATTTGAAATATGATATTTTATCTAAAACACTCCTCTATGGTGGGCGTCTTGTTGATAAGATCTCTTCCTCTTTGAGGATCCTTTTTCCATAAGTGACATATCCTTTTCATGATTATTTATGCTCTTAGATGTAAGGGTCAATACTCTTCGCTAAGAATATAGTGTACATTATTGCTAACATGATATCTCCTTACTTTGTGAAGTAGGTATCCTCCTTATCTTCCTTATCCCATCTATTAGGTAGCCACAATAAGGAGGGGGGCATATATAGGGTCTCCCTTATAATATAGTTTACATTTTACAACATGCTAAATCCTTGGAAGGTAACGCACATAAGTTTCTAAATCCTGAAGAAACACGCATTTTTATTTTTATTTTTGCTAAATCCTCAGAAGGTAACGTACATTAGTTGCTAAATCCCGAGGAGATATGCATTTTCAATTTCAAATATGCTAAATCCTTGGAAGGTAACACACATAAGTTTTTAATTCCTAAAGAGACACACATTTTATATTCCATAGTTATAGAAGAATGTGGATCTATGGGTATTCCAAAAGCTGTCAGAAGATGCATTACAACTACAAAGCACAGTTTATGGGTGAACCTGTTGGGATCTCCCTCCTTGGTGATTCACAGTAAGATGGGCATCTTACTGGGTGAGGTAATCACTCTCTCTTTTCTCTCTTTTGCTTTAATTCTAGTAGGATTAGATCATGAAGCTATGTTATTCATAGTGTTCCTCTTGTCTTTCTTATGCAGTCATTTATTCTTTTATGATAGCTTTCCAAATATGATATTAGCATAGGAAGCACTTTTGGGCAAGGTTTTCTTTGCTAGTTGATTTGGGTTGGTTTTTGCATTAACCTCTCTTTTTTGTGTCTTTTAGCTTTGTCTTTGTTTTCTCTTTTTTTTTGTGCCCTGGTGCATGTATGTTGAGTTAGAATCCTTGTCCTGGGGGCTTGTTTCCTTGACTAAGTGATTTTCTACCTCGTTGAAATCCATTGGAGTCTTTCTTCTAACTTTACCGTGAGTATGTTCGATATCCATACTCCTGCTAAAGTGGGGGATTAATGTATCATATTAAAATGGAATCAATTCCATGTTAAGACTATTTATCCCTCCTTAGGAGGTTTTTGGGCTATAATCATGTTGTCCTCTCATTTCTGCCCCTTTTCCACCTTCTGTGCCTGTTTAGGACCCTGATTGGGCCTCTCCAGACACTGTTTACCCCACCTAGCATATTTTCTAGGGGTCCTGACTCCCTGGGTCAAGGTTGACCTTGAACTTGACCTAGGTCAGGGTCAACCTCGACCTTGACCCATGTTCCCCTTTTCAATTGGAAAGATTTCCAGATGCAGGGGGACACTTAAAAGTTCATTTTCCTGCTTCTGGGTTGGCTGTTTCGGGTTCCAAAATAACAAATCTTAAAATATATTTAATATAGGTCCACTTCTAGGGGTATAGGCCTGATTGGAATTTAATTCTCCTATGTTGGTCTCTCTATAAGTTTGTGCCCTAGACTTGTATATAAGGAAGCCTTTTCTCCTCTCATTTGCTAAGAAGAATCACAAGCACTAAGGACTAAAGACACATATAATCTATCAAGGAAATCATCTACTTTCAAGCTTCAAGGTGTTAAATCAAGGTTGTCAAGTCTTCTTCTTAAGAATTTGAAGTCCTCCATTGAAGATCAAGGATTCAAGAATTCAAGCCTTTGAAGGGATTTGGTTCAAGTATTCAAGATTCATCATTCAAACCCTAGATCTATCCATCATGGTGGTGTGATCTTCCTTCAAGATCCTTTGTGCATCCTCAAGATTCATTCATTCTTCCTTCAAGGTGGATTCCAAGCATACAATCATGGAGGTTTTTATTTACATTTATGATTTCTAATGTTGAGTTCAAGATTTCATATTAATATACTTGTTTACATTCAAAATACAATTTCATATCTATCATAGCTTCATTGTTAGATCTACTTCTACTACTTTCTAGCCTTCTCCATTTCAATTATTTATTTCAAGGTTAATTCCTAAATCAGGGTTTGACTAAGGTAAACCCTCCCCTAACAAAAAAAACCATTTTTCTTGTAGGTACAGGTACAAGACAACAAATTACAGAGCAGATTCAGATACCCTTTTTGGCCAACTTCTAGGATCCACGAACAGAATTTACATCGGAGTAGTGCAATTCAAGGTCAACAATAAAGGGTGCAATTGTGCCCCCGTATTTGGGTCAAGGTCGACCTGACTCAGAAAAGAAAAATATTTCTGGGTTTTCTCTATTTCTGTGTTTCTATTCCAGATCCGATTGCAAAATTTCCCAAAACTCAGTACAGACATCAGAAAATAGGTATTTCCATATCTGCTACCTTCAGAGATAAATGTTTCATTTCAATTAAGGTTTTAAGAAATTTAGATCTATTATTTTACTTTATAATTAAGAAATTAGATCCCCCTTTCCCTCTTTATCCATAACTATTTGATTCCTTTTTGAATTGATCGTCGCCTTTCAGTTAATCAATTGGGTTCTCCTTGTCTTGGATTAAGAGCCAACACCCCACATTTCCATCAACACACACATATAAATACATATATAAATAAATAAATAAATATATATATATATGTATGTATATATATGTATATATACATATATATATACACTATATATATTTATATCTTACAATCTTAAACAACTTTATTTATCCTTGGATCATCAAGTGAGCTCAAGGAGTGCTCTCCTAGCCTCAAGGTGCCAACAATGGCTTACAAAACTTTATTCATGATCATATTACAAAATGATCAGATGTGCTATAACTGATTAAATGTTTGAAGATGATAAGTTGATGATCACCGAGCTGCAAAAGTGAATGCAAGACATTAAATCAATTAATGTATTGTATTGTCATTGATTTCAACTTGATATGGTTTGATTGATCATACATATATTTTCATAAAATTGAAGATCTGAAGAGACAAATTTTATGTGGTAGGTAAAACATAAAAGGTCTGTATACACCGAGTGACAGTGAACACCGAGCAATTCACATTGTATACCGAGCACAACAGTAACCAAGCAAGTGTTACCGAGCATAACTGGAGTTGGTTACTAAGCATATCTAGAGTTAATGACCGAGCACAGCTGGAGTTGATAACCAAGCATAATTGGAGTTAATGACCGAGCATAATTAGAGTTAAAGAATGACACAATTGCTTAGCTGATAGAGCTATAATTTAGTAATTGACTGATTGATTGTTTTATTATCAACGATCAGTTAAGCTAAAGCAAGGAAGGATATTTAAAGCATGTTTTATTTATAGTTATCAAGGAGAGATTTATGGAATAAAACTAAAGGAGAGCTTTACAGGACAAATAAAATCATGGTGATTTTTATGGATCAAGGCGAGATCTATGCCAAAAACAAGGAGATTGAGTGGCTAATCATGTCTATATAAAGAAACAAGGAATTAACTATCAAGGAGAGGAATGATGAATTTATTTTTTGTGAAGATAGAACTCTTCATGCAGATTTGATCATACAGGTTGAAGAGCAGAGCCAAGGAATTCTACAGACACTGAGCAATAGAGGACAAAGTATTCACCGAGCAGAATAAAGAAAGAAAGAAAAGGAACTGAAGTGCATATTGATCAGAGAGGTATTATTGGACTAATAGTAGATCTAAATATTTGCAAATCAAAGTTGTATTTTGAAAAGATCATTTACTATATCAGTTTAACCATTGATTCAGAAAATTTCTTAACTGAGTGGGATTTAACAGCCCTTATTTTATTGAGATACTCAACAATATCAAAATGTTTTCTTGTTGATAGCATAGTGAGTGCTAGGTCAAAAGACAATCTGTTGGTTTTAAATCCTCTAACAAGGTCATACTTAATAGTGTGTATTGTAACCTATAACATGGTTGGCTCTTCACCGAGCTCACTTCAGAAGAGTGAAAATATTTTGGGTTACCGGTCCCAGGTGGTTTTTCCCATATTGGGTTTCCACATTAAAATCTATGTGTCAAATGTGTATATGTTTCATTGCTTTAATATTTTGTTTTACACATTATTGAAACTGGATTGGTCGGTTAACTCTAAGTTTATTTGATGCTACTCGGTAAAGTCTAGAAAAGATAAGTAGTATATCTTACTGAGCATCTTATATTTGTTAAAGTTATTTATGGCATACTTCTTGTTGAAATTGGGACTATAAGATAATTGAAGGCATTATATTTGAAATTATTAAGGCCACTAATTCACTCCCCCTCTCAGTTATTCTAAAAATTTGTATCAAAGCTTTGGTGCTTGGAAGAAAAGTTTAAAGGGACTTAAGCTAAAGATCACAAGATGAGTAAAAGGGATTGTCTAAGTTGAACATGACAACTTTGCATCATGGAAAAACAAGATTAGACTTCATCTATCTTGTATTGGAAATGATGTTACACAATACTTGGATACTGAATATGTTGCACCTATTAGACCTCTGACTGTTGATCAATTGAGAGAGAAACATGAACACAATTCTATGATGATAGAACTTGCTTCTGCACTAACTGATGCTGAATTTGAATATGTTAAATCATGCACCTCTGCAAAGAAAATGTGGGACAAACTCAAGCTATTACATGAAGGAGATACCAACGTGCTGAGAGCTAAAGCTGAAATTCTAAGAGGAAAGTTTGATGACTTAGAGAATGAAAGAAGGAGAAAACATCACTCAGTACAGTGACAGAATCAAAGAAGTTATTAATGCTATCCATGGAGTAGGAGGAGTACTTGATGAAAAAATAGTTGTAAGTAAAATTCTAAGAACCTTACTGCTGTTTATACTATTAGAGTATCTGAAATTTAAGAAATGAGAGCAGTATCTAGTAACAATGTTACTATTGATAGTTTTATTGGTAGACTTATTTCATTTGAGATGAACAACTATGAAAATAGTCTCTTACCTACTATTGAGTTTGCATTCAAGTCTACTCTAAAAATAAGCAAATCTAGTAACAAACACACTATGAGAAATGATAGTGACAGTGATAGTGATGAGAAATAACTTGATGAAATTGAAGCACTAATGGCTAGGAGATTACATGGAGGTATAGGAAGATATAAAGGTAAATTGCCATTGGTCTGTTTTAATTTCAAAGAAATTGGACATTTTTCTACTGGATGCCCTAACAAGAGATAGGATGAAAGAGACAATGATAAATCTTATGAAAAGAAGTATGACAGAAGTGATGACCGAGACTACAGAAGAAACCAACACTTTGATAGAAGAGATAACCAAGATTACAAGGAAAAAGGAAAGAATGCTTTTTACCTGGTTGAGAATAAAGCTGAAAATTTTGATACTGACTCTGATGAAGATATTAGGGTAGTATTTGTTTCTATGAAGGATGATTCAGATGAAGAAGAAAGGTATGTTGAAACAAAACTCATATCTAAAGTTAGAAAAAATGATGTCTAGATTATTGATAGTGTATGTACTCATCACATGAATGGAGATAAAGAAAATTTTGAAACTTTTGAATATTATAATGGTGGATCAGTTAGGATGGGTAATGAATCACCTTGCCTAGTTGAAGGAAAAGGTACCATCATGTTGAATAATCTAATCAGATGTGAAAATGCATATTGGGTGAAAGAACTTAACTATAATCTATTGAGTGTTTCATAGTTGAACAACATAGGACACTGAGTTGCATTTGAGAACAAAAAGGAAATGATCTATAATGGAACTGAAATGTTGATCGGTACTAGTGAACAAACAAAAGGTAATCTATTCTATCTTGATAATATTGAGACCACTTGTTTATTGGCTAGAAATGAAGATGTTTGGTTGTGGCATAAAAGGTTATGTCACATGAATTTTGAAAACATGGTTAAGATAAGTAAGAAAAGAAAAGTGAGAGGCTTACCGAGTATTTCAAAGCCCAACCATGTTATGTGCAAGAATTGTCAAATAGGAAAAATGACAAAGTCTAGTTTCAAGAGAAAAAACTAATCATCTAATGCTATTCTATAGTTAGTCCACACCAACTTATGTGGACCAATGAGAACAAAGAGCTATTATGGTGATAGCTACTTTATTCTATTTTTTGATGACTATTCTAGGATTATGACTGTCATGTTCTTAAAAGATAAATTTGAAGCATTTAAGATGTTCAAATGGTATAAAGCTAAAGTCGAAAAGCAAAGTGGAAAAGAACTGAAATGTTTAAGATCAGATAAAGGAGGAGAATTTATTTATGACGAATTCACTAACTTTTATAATGAGCATGGGATTACAAGATAAGTTTCTGCACCAGGAACACCACAACAAAATGGGATTGCTAAAAGGACTAATAGATCAATTGTTGATTGTGCCAGAACACTAATGATTGAAAAAGGCATCACACAAACATTCTGGAGAGAAGTTGTAAGTACTGCTGTCTATACACTGAACTGAGTTCAACTGAAGAAAGACACAAATAATACACCTTATGAGCTATGGTATGGATACACACCAAATGTGAGTTACTTTAGAATTTTTGGAATTCAATGTTATATACTAAAAGATGATAGAAATAGGAAACTTGACTCTAAAAGTGATGGAAGGATATTTCTAGGATATTCTACTAAAAGCAAAGCTTATAAATGTCTGAACAAATCTTCTAATAAAATCATTGAGAGTAAAAATGTTAAAGTGGATGAATTTGCTGAGAAAAATGATGAGGAAAGAAGAAAAGAACTTGAATATTACAACAGATTTGTCTACATAGGAGAACTTGACATCTTTCTTGAGCGACAAAACAATGCAACCAAGCAACATGTTGCACACACCAAGAATCATTAAATGCTCACAATGTTGAACCGGGTGATGAAGATCAAGATAAAGATAAAAATGAAGAAAAAAGATATGAACATGTACTTGCTAAATATTTCAGAAGACACCATCCATAGGACTAGATCATTGGGGACCAAAGAGAAGGAATGAGAATAAGAAGTAAGTCACTTAATAATAGATGTTTGATTTGTGATTTTGAGCCTAAATATGTTAATGTTGTGCTTGAGAATCAAGAATGGGTTAGTGTAATGAATGAAGAGATTGAATAGATTGAGAAGAATAAAACATGGACATTAGTACCTAGACTGAGTGACAAAAATGTCATTGGGACCAAATGGATTTTCATAAACAAACTTAATGAGAATGGAGAAGTCACAAGGAACAAAGCAAGACTGGTATGCAAAGGGTATCCACAATAATAAGGTATTGATTATGGAGAAACCTTTGCACCCATTTATAGGCTAGAAGGAGTAAGAATTCTACTTGCTTATGCTACTTTTAAAGGATTCAAAGTATACCAAATGAATGTTAAATCTGCATTTTTGAATGGAGTACTAGAAGAGGAGGTATACATTGAACAACCTAAAGGGTTTTTTGATCCTAACAAGAGGAACATGGTTTGTAAACTACTCAAATCCTTGTATGGATTGAAACAAGCACTGAGAGCATGGTATGAAAGACTTCACTCTTATCTCATTAGTATTGGATTTGTTAGAACAAGTGACAACAAAAATATGTATTTGAAAGGAGATATTGATGATAAGATTTTGATTGTTGAGATATTTGTTGATGATATCATATTTGGAGGTAATGATATGCTATGCAAGTCATTTGCTGATGAAATGAGAAAAGAATTTGAAATGTCAATGTTTGGAGAGATCAATTTTTTTCTTGGTCTACAGATTCTACAAAAAGATGAAGGCATCTACATCAAAATAAAAATAAATCAAAGATGTTATGAAGATATTCAAGATGGAGGACTCCAAACTAGTTGGAAAACCTTTGGAAACTAGATGCAAATTGACAAAGGAAGACAAGAAAACCGAGGTAAATCAGACCTTATACAGATCTATGATTGGTAAACTAATGTATGTTGTACACACTAGACCTAATATAGCACATGCAGTTGTTATAGTTGGAAGATTCTCTGCTAACCCTAAGGAATCACACATGATTGTTGTTAAAATAATTTTGAGATATTTGAAGAATACTAAAGACTATGGTTTCTGGTACAATAAAGAAGGAAAATTTGAGCTACAAGTCTATAATGATGTTGATTGGGATGGAAACATAGATGATAGAAAGAACACTATAGGAGGAGCATTCTTTATGGGTGACAGACTTGTCACATGGATAAGTAAAAAGAAAGGATGCATATCCCAATCAAATGTAGAAGAAGAATATGTAGCCGGTGCTGCAAATTTCTATAACATTGCATGGATCAAGCAATTGTTGAAAAGTATGAATGAGGAAATTCTTGACCTAGTAATTATCTATTGTGATAATACAAGTGCTATAAACATTTCAAAGAACCCTGTGATGCATGCTAAGAGAAAGCACATATCTATTAAGTATCATTAATTAAGGGGAAAAGTACAAGAGAAATATGTAATACTATAATATGTACAATCCAAAGAACAAATAGCAGGCATATTCACAAAACCATTGCCAAAAGATACATTTGAATACCTGAAGAATAAACTAGGGGTTCGTCCCTTGTCTACTGGTCACTAAGATGACTAGGATATTGCATCAGCCTACACATTATCAGAAGATTAATCATGTTGATGCAAGCTAAGATATGGACTGCAATGACATATGTATACACTAAAGGTACTTATCTAAACCACACACCAGAGATATTGTTGGATACTATAGAGTTGTATTTTGTTTTGGCATTGCCATCAAAGGGGGAGAAAGATTTACTGAAATATCCATAAGGGAGAAGAGATTCTACAACACAAAGGGAGAGAATATCTAAAGGTTACTATCAATGAAATAATCATCCATCAAAGGGAGAGAATTGGAGAGAGTTCACACTACATATCTATCTAGAAAAAGGAATGAAGAAAGGGAGAGCACACAACAAAATCAAATCTGCAGGGAGAGCTGTAAGGTAAACATTTTTTTTGTAGTGATTAAACATATTAAATCTGGGCTAGAAGATCTTACCGAGATTCAGATATTTGAATTGGTTATAGAACAATAATTTTGGTATGTTATGACATTTTTTATACTGTAAATTAAATATTATGTTGCGATCAATGCCAAATGGAGAGATTGATGAACTATAACTAATTAAATGTTTGAATATGATAAGTTGATGATCACCAAGCTGCAAAAGTGAATGCAATACATTAAATAATTTAATGTATTGTATTGTCATTGATGTCAAATTGATATGGTTTGATTGATCATATACATATTGTCATAAACTTGAAGATATGAAGAGACAAATTTTATGTGGTCGGTAAAACATAAAAGGTTTGTATACACTGAGTGACAGTAAACACCGAGCAGTTCACAGTGTATACTGAGCACAACAGTAATCGAGCAAGTGTTACCGAGCATAACTGGAGTTGGTTACCAAGTATAACTGGAGTTAATGACCGAGCATAGTTGGAGTTGATTACCGAGCATAACTGGAGTTAATGACCAAGCATAACTAGAGTTAAAGAACAACACAATTGCTTAGCTTTCAAAGCTACAATTTAGTGATTGACTGATTGATTGTTTTATTATCAACGATCAGTTAAGCTAAAGCAAGGAAGGAGATTGAAAGCATGTTTTATTCACAGTTATCAAGGAGAGATTTTCAGAATAAAACTAAAGGAGAGCTTTACGGGATAAGTAAATCATGGCGATTTTTAAGGATCAAGGTGAGATCTATGCCAAAAACAAGGAGATTGAGCGGCTAATCATGTCTATATAAAGAGACAAGGAACTCATTATCAAGGAGAGGAATGCTGAATATATTTTTTGTCAAGACAAAACTCTTCATGTAGATCTGATCATACGGGTTGAATAATAGAGCCAAGGAATTCTATAGACACCAAGCAACAGAGGACAAAGCATTCACCAAGAATAATAAATAAATAAAGCAAAGGAACTAAAGCACATATTGATTAGAGAGGTATTATTGGACTAACAATAGATCTAAATATTTTCAAATCAAAGTTATATTTTGAATAGATCATTTATTGTATCAGTTTAAACACTGATTTAGAAAATCTCTTAACCGAGTGGGATTTAACAGTCCTCATTGTATTGAGATACTCAAGAGTATCAAAAGGTTTTCTTCTTGACAGCATAGTGAGTGCTAGTTCAAAAGACAAAATGTTGGTTTTAAATCCTCTAACAAGGTCATACTTAACAGTGTGTATTGTAACCTTTAACATGGTTGGCTCTTCACCAAGCTCACTTTAGAAGAGTGAAAATATTTTGGGTTACCGGTCCCAAATGGTTTTTCTCATATTGGGTTTCCACGTTAAAATCTATGTGTCAAATGTTTATGTCTCATTGCATTAATATTGTGTTTTACACATTATTGAACTGGATTGGTCGGTTAACTCTAAGTTTATTTGTTGCTACTCGGTAAAGTCTAGAAAATATAAGTAGTATATCATACTGAGCATCTTATATTTGTTAAATTTATTTATGGAATACATCTTTCTGAAACTAGGACTATAAGATAACTGTAGGTATTATATTTGAGAGATAAGTTTTTGGTTGAATCTTTTGTAATAATTATTAAGGCCACTGATTCAACCCCCCCTCTCAGTTATTGTCATATGATCATCATACTATCAAAGAATTATCAAATGACCAATCTTGGTATCATTACATTTCAAATGATCCATTATGGTCATGCATCTATCTCCCCTAGGATCCATAAGTGAGTCTACAAGCATAAAATTTGGGCTGGGTTTCTTCACCATTTTGATTGCAAACAATCATTTACAAGGAATAAAAGCATTAGATAGGCATATTTGTCATTTTAAGCTCAATGATAAAGGCCCCCTTTTTTAATTTTTGACATCTTACCAACATTTTAATTGCCCAAACTATAAGAAAAGGTCCTTATAATTCATGTAAGCAACTTTGGAGGACCTAGGGCACAATGCTAAGCCAAACACACACACACACACATGCATACACAGACACACACACAACATATACAAAATTTACATGTATATAAGAGTTGATTAGAGAAGGTATATGCACATGTGATGAACATGTAGATTTTCCTAAGCACTACTGGGAGCTTACCCTAAAACAAATGTACTATTGTGAAAATCATCACAAGTCCATTTGTTGCAGGGAATAGCTCCCAATAGTGCTTGATCAAATCTGCATGATTTTTCACCTGTGCATATACCTTCTCTGATCAACTCTTATATGAAAAGGTGAAGGTTGTATATGCACAGGTGAAGGCTAATCAACTCCAATCTCATTGAGATTGCATATGGTGCCTCTGCATTGAATATCACACACTCAACTAGATCAAGGTGAAATCTGTAATACAGGTACCCCCCTCAACACATCAATGACCTCTTGGATCATCTCCACAATGTACAATACTTCATTAAGATTAACCTCAAGTTAGGATATCAAGTTAAGGAATTTGGTGAATATTTTCTTTTGTGAAGGAATTTGAGTTGGAAGACATTGGATAAAGAACCAATAGTTTGGTTAACCCCTGATGCACTTCTGATATATTGTATGTATAATATATATGATATTTTATTTTGATTTAAAAACTACTATATTATCTGAATATCTTTCTTTCTTGCCACAATAGGACTGAGTTTGAGGTGGAAGACTACAATAGCAGAAGTATTTCAATTTGGTATTCTATACTAAAATATAATTTCATAACTAACTTTTCAATTTCTATATATAATTAGGTCTAAGAAGATTTGTGTACTTTTGGCATCATTTTGCTTAGTTTGTGACGGTTATAGACCGGAGTTTCCATGAACCAATTTTTTTTCTTGTGAAGAAGGATCATGTCAGATAATCTAAGTGAAGAACAAAATGGGGATACAATCACTATATTGTGGTCTAACTTCAAAAGAAAAGGAAATAGAAAATGTTATTGTCCCTACAAAATTTGTAAGGGCTTAAACACTAGAAGATTTCTAATCAAAACAACTAAGAGACATTGTAGGGAGGATGGTCACATTGAAGGGGGGTTTGATTATCATCCATTGGTAATTTTTTTATTATAGTTTTTTAACAATTAATATACATACGAAATATACTTCATGATGAGATAATTATCATGGTTTATTTGTGTTCATCATTTTTATATAGGTCAACCTCCCCAAGGAAATACATAATATGGACCATGGAGGTGTGAATATAGAGAATATGGTTTTGGAAGTGGAGGATCATGGAGGTGCGAATACTGAAGCTGAAGATTATGATCCCATGGAAGATGATGATCATGTGCCAGATAACACATTTGAAGATGATGGTACTATTACATTGATCCATGACACATTTGGTATTGGCACAGCTGATGATGATGATCAGGATGACATTGATGTCATCCATGATATACCTCTACTTGAGAAGGTAGACATGACCCTTTACGAAGGCTCCCAAACAACTATTCTCTCTGATGTATTGATGTTGTTGAACTTGAAGGTTATGAATGGTTTATCCAACATAACAATGTCACGTATGCTAAGGTATGATATATATATCATTATAGTCAATAAAGGGTGAAACATGGACCATAAATATTGTTTTTGATAGATGAAAATATAGGTTTTGAATGGGCCTCAAAACCATTTTAAAAAATTCTCAAAAAAGATAAGCATTAACAGCCTAGACATACAATGAAATCTTGCATCGAGACAAAAGGAAGGACCCCAACCAACAATCTAAGAAATCAAAAGACAAAAAAAAGAGCTGGAAACAAAAAATAGAACAACGACTAGAAAACTACTAGGAACCGACCAGGAGCTACATTTTGTTCATCTTGGCCTTCTTGGCCTCTTGCTGCATATCCTTCTTAGCTTCTTTCTACATATCCTCCATCTTTTGGATAGCATCTTTGATACTTTTCAACTCCTTATGGGTTTCAGGGAGTGTACATTTAAGGCTACTTCTAGTTCTAATTCCTTGTCCAGAGCTCCCAGCATCATCAGTCAAAGTGATAGTAGTATTTTCCAGCATTTTCTCTCCAAGTAATTATAAATGGCCTTCAAGTTCATAACTGAGACTTTAATTCCCTCATTACTATGCTTCAGAACTTCACTAATAATGTGCCCATTATAACTAATATTGTCATTCATGTCTTTTAGCTTCTCCTCTACAATGGATTTGATCTTAGCTGTCAGGATTTCATCTGAGTTATTTCTATTTACCTCCATCAAAAACTTCATTTCCAGTTTTTCCAACTTAATTTTTAAGGGCTCCATAGTATCCTCCAGAGCCTTTAGGCGTTGTTTCATTTCTTGGATATCATTCTCTATCCACTTCTCCATATTTATGTCATGAACCTTTTACTGTTAACCACCTGCTAAATATGATCATCATAATCAAAACCCATAGTGGTACCCTTGTCTTTCCCACTAGAATTTGTATTAACTCTACTCTGGTCTTTGGTAGTCATCTCATCTTTTCCAGCCCCAAAATTCCTCTGGTCTCTGGCATTTTCCTTTTCACTGCTATGGTCATCTTTTTCCTTGGCATTATCCTCTTCCTCCCTTCCTCCTTCAGTATTTTTTTCCTCTTCTTCTTCCCCTTCAACATTCTCCTCATTTTCATCTTTATCAGGGTTTTGGCTTTTGATATCTGAGGTTTCCATTTCTTTTTCTTGATCATCATCATTCTCTTTGATGTTAACATCCTTCTCATCCCCTTTAGGGTTTGAAATTTGGGCTTCCATGTCCTCCCTTCTTTCCCTATTTTTATTCTTCTTTTTCCTATCCCTCTTCTAGGTTTTTTCTTCTTTCCCACCTTCATTATTTCTTTTCCTTTTCCATTTTACTCTTTTGGGTATCGGGTCAGGGATCCTATCCCGAGCATACTCCATAATAAGCATAATCAACCCTTCATGTAGAACACAATTGCTAGCCTTCTTCCTATTATCCACAATTCTATTATTCTGCGAGTTAAGTAGGAAGTAAGGGAAAGAAACTTTCTTCTTATGCCTAAAATGGTTAACCAACACAAAATGCAAATTGTAAATCTTAGAGTAACGCCCATCCAGGGTGAAATATTCAACCATAATAGTCAAGATTTCAGCCTAGATGCTCTTAATTTTATTATTTCAGCCTTCTTCCTATTATCCACAATTCTATTATTCCGCGAGTTAAGTAGGAAGTAAGGGAAAGAAACTTTCTTCTTATGCCTAAAATGGTTAACCAACACAAAATGCAAATTGTAAATCTTAGAGTAACGCCCTTCCAGGGTGAAATATTCAATCATAATAGTCAATATTTCAGCCTAGATACTCTTAATTTTTTTAATATTCACATAGTCTCTCGTCCCTTTGTTCATAAGAGCTTCTTCTTCAACACTTTTTGGAAACAATTTAAAAGCCTGCGTCCCCATTTTTTTTTTATCACTATAAAATTCCATGCCCTCCAAAGGTAAACCCGTAATATCCACCAAGATACTCAGAGTAAGAAGGAAAGACTTACCACCCAAATTGACTTTTCTATTCACCCATTCATCTTCAAAACTCTTGGTAATGTCTTTGTTGAAGCCATGCAATCTTTCCATGTAGGGGGTAACACCACCATGTTTCAGCTTTTTCCAAACCTTCTTATTCTGCCTCCACTTCTCACAGTCTATCAGCTCCTCTCTTTTCAAACCACCACCCATCCTGCTCAAATATCTTTGCTTTCTCTTCTGGATGATTAAATTTTTTTTCTAGTTGCTTCAAATAGCTTTGCCAAATATGACCCATAATTCATGTGGTTTATTGGTGTAGAGCACCCTAGGGTTTCTTGCTCCAAAACCCTAGCAGTTTAATAGAGGTGGTTTAGGAGCAGATCACATCACGGTTAGTAGTTTTCTTTTATCTTCCTAAACACTAACAGCTTCATCTTCCTAAACTCCTAGCGCAAGAGCGGGCCAATTACATCATGTATCGCACAGTCGTGAGCCAAATGGCAGACAAATTCTAAGTGTTGCGGGAGCGTGACAATTATGTCTATCGCACAGTCACAGGAAGTTAGAAGCTAAGTGGAAATAGTGCACGACAATGCAAAGACAATGTATCGCATGCCCACGAGGTGATGGATGGTTAGTGCAACACCGGTGCGACAAGGCGACAAATAGCTCATCGCACAGTCAGCGGTCTATCGACAGTCAGTCTGGAAACAATGCGATAATGCGATGACCGTCTATCGCACAGTCACCGATCAACCGGCGGTTAAGTTCACAAGTGTGCGAGTGAGAGACAACCTATGCATCGTGTGATCGTAGAGCAACCGACAATTAAGTTTTGAAGTGTGCGAGTGAGAGACGAGGAGGCATTGCACAGTCGCAAATGAACCGACAGTTAAGTAAAAATCATGGCGAGCGCGCGACGAGAGCTCATCGCTCAGTCGCAAGGGAATCGATAGCTCGGCTATAAGGGTTGCAAGCGTGCGAAAATAGTGTAGCGCAAGGTCACAAAGGAATAGGCAGCTCAGTTGGAAGTATGCGAGTGCGCGACGAGCATTGTATCGCAAGGTCGCAGACCAAAACATGCATAGTGATTTTAACTCGCGACTATGCGATTAACATTCGAAACAGTGTAAGTGTTTGACTGAGCTGAGAGAGAGTTTGAAAAGTCAGAAAATGACAAAAAAAAAGAGAATGACATGGAGGAAAATGCTATCCATGTCGACGGCCATGCTGATCATGATTCGATGACAGTTGCAGGAGAGGATGAAGAGCTGAGGCAGTTGGGATTCTTCAGACGGCAAGTAACCTAGAAACGGTTACGAATCAAGAAGAGGCCGAATATAAAATAGAGGAAGAAAACTTGTAGAGGGGGTTGTTGTTGGAGAAGTTAGAGAGTGAGGAGACTAGCAGAGAAGATTTCAATTTGCATTGTAATTTCTGGTTTTCAATAAAGATATAGTTTCCTGCATTTTCTGTGTGTGTTTCTTTTGTGTGCAGACTTTTGTAGAGTAGGATTTTGATTTCAATTCAGTTCAATGGATACCTTTTGACTCTCATGATCAGGCTTATGGGACGTGACTGTCAAAAGGTACCCATTATGTATTTCTATTATGTTCTTGTGTTTGTGTCTGAGAAGTGGCTAGTCAGAGTTGGAGACAAGTCCTAGGCGAGCTTAATGGTCCGGCTAGGGAACTTGTAGGAGAGAGATAGAAGGAGAAGGTGCATGACTAACTGTATTCAGTCATGAAGAGTGAGACATTTTGGTGGGTAGGAAACCTGAGAGAGAGCGAGAATAGAAATCCTTCTAATTAGGGTCTGCGAGTAACCCTAAGAGACTCATGTGTGAGTCTAGAGGATCCTGAAGTGAATAGGGTCCAAGGTGAGATTCCTAAGAGAAGAATAGGAGTCTAGGATAGTAAGGTGACCTCCCCATCAGATTGGTATCAGAGCTAGTTAAAGATTTGGGTTTGAAACTTGTAGATGTTTCAAAGTACTAAGGAATCAGTAGGAGAATCAGAAATGGTGACAAATGTAGAGTTGGCTAAAGAGGTGAATGAGCAGAAGGAGAGAAATAGACTCCTTGAAGAAACTCTAGAGTTAATGAGAAAACAACTAGAGGATATTGCTGATAAAGTGACTGGAGAAGCAGAGAGTTCCAATAAAGGAAAAGATATTGTAGAGGAGGATCTCATACCAGAACCAGATCCTCCTATGCCAGAAGAACCATTATTGAAGGCTATCAAGGCACTAGGTGGAAAGGCATTGGACGGAGTACCAGTACTTGCTGGAAAAATGGATTCTGAACTGGTAATGGAATGGATTGAAGGAATGGAGAATCATTTTGATTATGAAGGAG
>MU228530.1:1634847-1647108 GCA_018584345.1 Thuja plicata | reverse complement strand
AAGCCCTGAGAAAGTGGAGGCATTATTTATTGCCTAAAGAATTTGTAGTTTATACTGACAATCAAGCTTTAAGCTTTATAAATACTCAAGAGAAGCTCAGCTTAAGACACATTAAGTGGATGGAATTACTACAGTCTTATACATTCACCATTAAGCATAAGAAAGGTCAGGTGAACAAGGTTGCAAATGCCTTGAGCAGAAGACTGCTGACAGTGCAGGAAATACAGTTGAGAAGCATTGGAGTAGAAGAATTCAAATATTTGTATGCAGGGGATGAAGATTTTGCAGAAGCATACAAGGTATGCTCTGATTTTGAGAATCATTTTCACAGTGAATTTGCTAACTACACTCTGCAGAATGGATTGTTGTTTAGGGACAATCAATTATGTGTTCCAAGAGGTTCCATGAGAGAGAACCTGATACAAGAAAAACACAATGAATGTTTGAGTGGGCACTTTGGATTGAATAAGACTCTAGAATTAGTAAGTAGATACTATTACTGGCTGAAGATGTAGAAAGACGTGAGGAGATATGTAGAGCAATGCATAGTTTGTCAAAAGGCAAAGGGGACCTCTACAAATGCTGGTTTGTATCAACCACTACCCATACCAAATAGGCCTTGGGAATTTTTTAGTATGGATTTTATTGTAGGGTTACCTAGGACAAAGACTGGTTATGATAGTATTTTTGTTGTAGTAGACAGGTTCAACAAAATGAGTCATTTTATACCTTGTAAGACCACTAATGATGCCAGTCATATTGCTCACTTATTTTTCAAATAAATAGTTAGAATTCATGGTTTGCCAGTAAGTATAGTGTCTGACAGAGATGTCAAGTTCATGGGTCATTTTTGGAAGACCTTATGGAGAAGATTGGGAACAAATTTGTCCCACAGTTCTGCCTACCATCCTCAAACAGATGGTCATACAGAAGTTATCAATAGAGTGCTGGGAAATTTGCTTAGATGCTTAACAAAGGAGTATGGACAAGCCTGGGATCAAGTGTTACCACAGGCAGAATTTGCTTATAATGACAGTGTTAACAGAACTATAGGGAAAAGCCCATTTCAGATTGTATATGGAATGCATCCGCATGGAGTTTGTGAACTCAGAGAGCTAAAAGGACAGGGAGTGATAAGTGGACATGCTGATGAATTTTCACAGTCTATGAAGGAGATACATGATCAGGTGAAGAGGAATCTGATTGAATCAAATTAGAAATTAAAAGAGAAGGTAGATGAAGGAAGGAGAGAAGTCCAATTTCAAATTGGAGATCTGGTAATGGTACATCTGAAAAAAGCCAGATTACAGAAGGGGATTCCTACTAAGTTGCAAATGAGGAGGATAGGTCCCTGCAAGATATTGGAGAAGTATGGGAAGAATGCCTATAAAATTGATTTACCTAACAATTTGGATATATCACCTGTTTTTAATGTGCAGGATCTTATTCCATACAGAGGACTAGTGATACCTGAGAGCACTCAGTAGATGGAGATAGGAAAAGATGTTCAAGATATACAGGTAAAGACCAAGTCCAAGTTGCAGGTAGAGAAAATCTTGGATTCACGAGTTCAGAAGACAACTCGATGCAGGGTATACAAAGAGTACCTTGTAAAATGGTTAGGGTTACCAGAAGCAGAAGTGACATGGATGGATGAAGAAACCTGTAGAAAGCAAGGAATTAGTTTGGCATCATTGCCGACTAATTCAAACTAATCTCTCTTTCTCAGAGGGGGGAGTATGGTGCAGAGCACCCTAGGGTTTCTTGCTCCAAAACCCTAGCAGTTTAACAGAGGTGGTTCGGGAGCAGATCACATCACGGTTAGCAGTTTTCTTTTATTTTCCTAAACACTAACAACTTCATCTTCCTAAACTCCTAGCGCAAGAGCGGGCCGATTACATCATGTATTGCACAGTCGCGAGCCAAACGGCAGACAGATTCTAAGTGTTGCGGGAGTGTGACAATTATGTCTATCGCACAGTTGCAGGCAGTTAGCAGCTAAGTGGAAACAGTGCGCAACAACGCGAAGACAATGTATCGCATGCCTGCGAGGTGATGGATGGTTAGTGCAACACCAGTGCGACAAGGCAACAAATATCTCATCGCACAGTTGGCAATCTATCGGCAGTCAGTCTGGAAATAGCGTGACAATGCGATGACCATCTATCACATAGTCACCGATCAACCGGTGGTTAAGTTCACAAGTGTGCGAGTGAGCGACAACCTAGGCATCGCGTGATCATAGAGCAACAGACAATTAAGTTTTGAAGTGTGCGAGTGAGCGATGAGGAGGCATCGCATAGTCGCAGATGAACTGGCAGTTAAGTAAAAAGCATGGCAAGCGACAAGAGCTCATCGCTCAGTCGCAAGGGAATCGACAGCTCGGCTATAGGGGTTGCGAGCGCGCGACAACAGTGCAGCGCAAGGTCACAGAGGAATAGGTAGCTTGGTTGGAAGTATGGCGAGTGCATGATGAGCATTGTATCACAAGGTCACAGATCAAAACATGCATAGTGATTTTAACTCATGACTATGCGATTGACATTTGAAACAGTGTAAGTTTCTGACCGAGATGAGAGAGAGTTTGAAAAGTTAGAAAATGATAAAAAAAAAGAGAATGACACAGAGGAAAACACTATCCACATCGACGGCCATGCTGATGATCATTCGATGACAGTTGCAGGAGAAGATGAAGAGACGAGGTAGTTGGGATTCTTTAGACGGCAGGTAACCTAGAAATGGTTACGAATCAAGAAGAGGCCGAATATAAAATAGAGGAAGAAAACTTATAGAGGGGGTTGTTGTTGGAGAAGTTAGAGACTGAGGAGACTAGCAGAGAAGATTTCAATTTGCATTGTAATTTTTGGTTTTCAATAAAGATATAGTTTCCTGCATTTTCTGTGTGTGTTTCTTTTGTGTGCAGACTTCTGTAGAGTAGGATTTTGATTTCAATTCAGTTCAATGGATACCTTTTGACTCTCATGATTAGGCTTATGGGATGTGACTGTCGAAAGGTACCCATTATGTATTTCTATTCTGTTCTTGTGTTTGTGTCTGAGAAGTGGCTAGTCAGATTTGGAGACAAGTCCTAGGCGAGCTTAATGGTCCGGCTAGGGAACTTGTAGGAGAGAGATAGAAGGAGAAGGTGCATGACTGACTGTATTTAGTCATGAAGAGTAAGATATAGTGAAGAGTGAGACATTTGGGTGGGTAGGAAACCTGAGAGAGAGGGAGAATAGAAATCCTTCTAATTAGGGTCTGCGAGTAACCCTAAGAGACTCATGTGTGAGTCTAGAGGATCCTGAAGTGAATAGGGTCCAAGGTGAGATTCCTAAGAGAAGAATAGGAGTCTAGGATAGTAAGGTGACCTCCCCATCATTTATTCTTAATCATGACACTATCATAACTCATCTGACAATTATCCTGCCTTGAAACATTAAGTGTCCTTATCATAATAAATATTGATGACACCTTCCCTGTGGTTTATTCTTTCATAATTGATAAGAGTCCTCATATCATTTTTGATATTTTCCTCTCTGATATAGTTTTAGGTGATGTCACCGTGGGTCCCCATATTCGCCAAACCGTCCGCCAGCTTATTTCCTTCAAGGTAAATGTGGGAAATAAAATTATCCTGAAAGGTTTGGAGGATAGTAATAATTTTTTCAATAATATGGGCTATATTCCATGAAGGGGCACTACTGCCTTTAATACAATTTATTATATTTAATGAATCCCCTTCCATCCAAATCTTTGAACTTCCTAGCTCTTTTGTTAGCTTAACCACTTCAAGAGCAGCCTGAGCTTTTGCCACATGATTCGTTTGAATCCCTAGAGGATTAGCCACAGCTCCAAGACATTTTCCATTCCAATCCTTTATGAGTCCTCCTGCCCCAACCTTCCCAAGATTCCTTTTATTAGCTCCATCAAAGTTTCCCTTCATCCAACCCTTCAAGGGAGTAGTCTAGACTGTATTTTCTCTGATTTTGGCCTTATTAGTTTTGATATTGTTTTCCTCCCATTTAATAAATTCGCTTATGTACTAGGAGTTATTCCTTGTCTGAGATTCTTTAGGAATAGGACCTCTAAAGTTTTCTATTAAGCTTCTGCAAACCATATTTTCCACATTCTCATGATGAGAGTGCATATCTCAGAAGACCCTATTATTTCTCTCCTTCCAGATTCTCCGAGTAAAGTGAGGGACAATCAACTTCCAAAGTCTCTTAATTTCTTTGCCTAGGAAGGGACAATACCATTGTTTAACAAAATCTTTGAGACTTTTAGGTTTAACCCATTCCATGTTCATCTTTTTGAAGATTGAATCCCACACATTTCTAGTATAGGAGAAATGAATCATTAAGTGGTTACAATTTTCCTCTTCAGCACAACAAATAAAGCATCTATTGGGTATATTAAAACCTCTTTTACTAAGATTATCCAGCATTAGGATTCTATTCTGAAGAAGCAACCAGAGAAACATGTTAATTTTAGGTATAAGATTTGGATTCCATACCTAGGAGAAAAATGAGATTTCTTCTAGCTCAGAAAGGAGGGAAGAGGCCAAAGAGACAGAGTAACTTCCATTATCTTCTCGACCCCAAATGAGAATATCCTAAAGATTCTCTCTTAGGAACCAATTGTTAAGTTGCTTATTCACAGGCTTAAGATTCTCATCTATATGTCTTAAATCAACCCAATTCTCATTTCTCCAGTAATCAAACACCTTCTCTACTATAATTTCCTTACAAGCCTAAATAGTATTTGACCATGCTTGATTCTCATTAATGGGTTTTTCCTTCATCCAAGTATCATCCCAAAAAATTATCTTCCTGCCATCTCCCAGTTTCCATCTAGCACCTTTTCTAGCCAGATTATTCGCTTTACAAATACTATTCCAGATGAAGGAACCATAGATATCCTCTTGGGAATTTAAAGTGTCCTCTAAGGAGGTAAGATAGTAAGTACTTTTTAGAATTAGATTCCATTCCTTGTTTTCATCAAAGATTCTCCAACACTATTTTTCTAGAAGGGCCTTATTAGTGTTTCTGATACTTCTTATGCCCAGACCACCATGTTTTTAAGCTTTACAAACCTTTTCCCAGGAAACAAGACTAAATCTCTTCTTCTCCTCAACCCCAAACTAAAGGAATCTCTTATGGATTTTCCCAATCAAATCAGAAAACTTTTGAGGGATTTTGGAGAGGCTAAGGGCATACACTAGAAGATTTTGGAGTGTTTCCTTCAGCAACTAGACTTTTCCTGCTTGACTCAAAACAACCCCTTTCCAACTAGCCAATTTGTTGTGGAATCTGTCCAAAATTTCATTCCAAAAAGAGATCTTAGGTTTCAAACAAAGTGGAAGACCAAGATAAGGGATAGGAATACTTCCAATCTTATAGACAAGGATAGAAGATATCTTATTTTGTCTTTGAAAAGGAGTGTTTCTAAAAAGTAGGGAGCTTTTCTCCCAGTTTATGAATTGGCCTGATGCCTTAGTATATATGTTCAGGGCCATCTTTATATTCCTTACTTCTTTCACAGAAGCCTCCCCATCAAGATTGTATCATCAAAAAATTATTCATGAGAGAATTTGTGAGCTGAAGAAGAAGTTTGAAGACCAACAATTTTCCCTTTTAAAACCAAACTATTTAAGTATTTCCCAAGGCTTTCAGCCATAATTGCAAAAAAGATAGGAGAAATAGGGTCTCCTTGCCTCAAACCTTTGGAGGGGTGAAAAAACTTGGAGGAGCCCCCATTGAAAATAACATAAGGCACCATAGAAACTAGTTGCATAATCAATCTGATCACCATATCATCAAAAGAAAAATCCTGGAGGACTTTTGGAAGGAAATCCCAGTCAACTCTGTCATAATCTTTAGAAAGATCAAGCTTCATCAAGAAACCTTATTTCTTAGAAAATTCTAAAGAGTGAATATTCTCATGAACCACAATAATAGAGTCCAAAATATGCCTCCCTGGGACAAAGCCATTTTTTGGGGGGGAAATAATATAAGGTAATAAAGAAAGAATCCTATAGGTCAACACCTTCGACATAATTTTGTACACAGAGTTATAGAGGCTGATAGGCCTAAAACCATTAGCAGTGTTGGCTCCAGGTTTCTTAGGAATCAACACTAAGAAAGTAGAATTGATCTCTTTAACTAGGGATTTCTTACCAAAAAATTCCTTAACAATAGAGAACACATCTATCCCAATGATATTCCAAAATTTTTGGAAGAAGAACATCTGAAAGCCATCCGGTCTTGGGAATTTTTCTCCTTCAAAAGAGAAAAAAACCCTTTTTAGTTTCTTCATCTCTATGAATGGCTTTAAGATAGTCATTGTCCTTATTTTCTAGCTTCTTAGGAATCAAATCAAGCAGCTTTATCTGATCCTCTGTGTTTAGATTAGGTTCCTTGGTGAGTAAAGTAGAAAATCAACCCTTCATTTCTTCCCTTATTTCTTCTTCTTTGGTGATAATCCCTCTGGAGGAGGAGAGAGAGTGAATTCTATTTATGGCCTTATGTTTCAAAGTAGTGAGATGGAAGAATCTGGTATTTTTATCTCTAGAGTTAAGCCAGAGTGCTCTAGATATTTGTCTCCAAAAAGTTTCCTCCTTGGAAATTATGTTATGGTAATCAGCAAGAAGAGAATTCTCCTTATTTTTGGTGTCTTCAGAAAGACCCAATCTTTGAATTTCATCCCGAGTTTCTTTAAGTTCCATTTGAATTTTACTTTTGAGCTGGAAAATGTCCCCATTCACATTCTTGTTCCACTTCCTAACTTTAGATTTAACATTTTCCAATTTCTTACCCACTTTGAACATCACTATTCCATCCACTTTGATGTTCCACCAGTCCCTAATTTTATTTTCCAGATCAGGGTGGGCTAGCCACATCTTCTCAAATATGAAGGGGTCATTCCTTTTTCCAGTAAGAGGACTGGCAGAAAAAGAGATAGGAAAGTGGCCCGAGCCAATTCTAGACATAGAAGATAGAGAGCATAAATATTGTTAATATTAAAAACTTATATTTTTCGTTGTAGATTGATAGGTGAGTTTTTGTTACCACCATCCAATATTATCCCTTGCTCATATTGAGAATTATGTACCACTATAAAAGATATTGGAATGAAGTATCAATAAATAGATGCTTGTCCCAATGATCATATTGTTTATCATAAAGAACATGAATTTGCAATAGAATGCCCTCAATGTCATATGAGTAAATATTGACCATATCAAATAACAAAAAGGGTGCCTTGCAAGGTTCTTTGTTACATCCCCATTATTCCACGTTTGCAAAAATTATTCAGGTGTGGTATCTTGACACAATTTATGGATTACCATGCACGCAATAGGAGTTGAGATGACATTATTCAAATTCCTATGGATGGTTTGATATTTATGGACATAGAGGAAAAGTGGTCACCCTTTAATGAAGAACCTCAAAATATCAAGGTTTAATTGGTAGCGGACAGTTTCAATCCATTTGGAGAGCTAAGATCTGTTTACTGTGTGTGGCCTATTTTTTTTCATCAACAATAACATTCCTTCATGGATGCCAATAAGGAGGGAACACATTATGTTGGCAATGATTGTTCCAAGTATTTTATCATTTAACAGTTATCTGCATGTAATTATAAATATTGCAGTAAAATAGCCACAATAATTATGTAATGTTTTTGTTCATTCAACTAGGTAAGTAGCAAGTGAAAGATATGAATGTATATATTGAGTCTCTTATTGAAGAGTTGCTAGAGTTATGGAATGATGTCACTATGTATGACATCTCTAGACCAATAGGACAAAGACAATTTTAATTCTATGCAATGCTTGTATGGACAATACATGATGCCCCAGGGCTAGCACATTTTTATGGTATGTTATGGTGAATTCAAGTTGCACATGATAATTTTAATTATAAAAATTAAGATATTTAATCCAATTGTATCATTATCTTGTAGGTCTTCAAACAAAGAAAAAATTTGCATGTCCAGTTTGTGGTCCGAAGATGAAATCTCATCATTCAAAAAGTTTAGGAAAGTAGGTGTTTGATGAGTATAGGAACTTCCTTCATATAAATCATAAGTATGTAACTATCAAAAACATATTTTCAATGGGAAAGACGAGACTACATCAAATCCATAAATAATGACAAATTGCCTATGGAATTTGGAATATAATCGAATTAATTGTCAAGGTACTATCGTTCCACCTAAGAGTTTATGTTTGGAATTTATATATTTTTATTGTGTTTTGTTTGCTAATTATATAATTGATGATCGTGAAGGTCGTCAAGGCATTACTGAGAAGCTTCCAAAGAGACTAAAAAGTTATCCTAGATAATTTAGTAGGTTTCCCTACTACAAGAAGCTGCAAATTGTGCATTTGTTTGATACTATACATATTGAAAAGAATGTAACAAAGAAATTGTGGAAAATATTGGATGAAAGGCGTGACAAAGACAAAATTGTCAAAATTTGTAGTGACATTCATGAATCCAATCATGCAATTAAAAATTTCATTGAATCAAATAGAAATGGAGACAAGATGAATATAAGTTCCCTTCCTTGGTTATTAACGAAGCAACAAAGTGATGCCAGAAAAGAAGCCATACAATTTTTTTTATTTCCCATAGGATTTGTTATGAACATAAGCAATCTCATATCAAATAAAAGTGAATTTGGGCCAGGGTTGAAAATGCATGATTGACATACCTTCATCAAGGTAAGTCATGTTTTTATGTATTTACAATATATTGTAATCTGCAAGGAACTTTTCATTGTATTATGTGAGAAGAATGACATGATTAGTTTATAATTATTGCAGTATGTGCTACCCATATGTCTCCCAGAGAACTTTGACAATAACATAAAACAAGTGATATATGATCTTGGAAAACACATGAGGTAAGCAATGATATTTTTTCAATTTGTTTTATATATTTATTATATTCACAATTTTTTTTTCTTGTTATGTAATATATTGTAAAGTCTTGTATTTATATATTTTTGTGTCTTGAATGTCTTGTAGGTGGTTGTCATCTAAAGAAATCCATAAAGAAGATATACAATACTAGAAGAGAAGAATTCCTCATCTAATGTGTGAAATGCAAAAGTGTCTACCTTTAACGTTTTTCAATGCACAAGAACACTACCTCATACACCAAGTTGAGGAGATTGAATTGTGTGGACCTATACATACTTGGTCAATGTGGATGGTTGAGAGGTACTTGAAATTTTTGAAGGCTTTGGTTCGACAAAGAGCACATCTTAAGGGTTCTATGGTGGAGGGATATATGGTATACCAGACTATGGTGTACGTTACTGAATATCTTCCTAAGCTTGCAACAAAGATCCATATACATTGCATTGGGGATCTCGAAACCATTACAAAATTCAAAGGGGAGTACTTGGTGGGGAAAGGTAGATTGAGGAAAGTGAGAGGTAATAAATTATAAGATGTTGATATAGTTAATTAATTCTTAATCTTCAAAATTAATAGGTTGTAATTCATCTATTTATTTTTTGTACAGTTGCTTAAGAGTGGGATGCAATACATTTGTATATTACAAACAATTGGGAATGACCTAGAATGAGACATTGTTTGCATAATATCATTGACATGAAATTGGATACCCATCAGAATTTCAACATTAATTGTGTAATTTTGATGCCCATTTGTGACGGGGATGCTATACTACCAATGGGATTACCGTCGAGAATGATACTAGATAACCGTTGGTATTGCGACATGCATGCTATAGTTTCGATGCCCATTTATGACAGGGATGGTATACTAACGATGGGATTTCCATTGGAAATCATACTGGGTAACTGTCGGTATTGCAACATGCATGCTATAATTCCAACACCCATTTATGACGGGGATGCTATACTAACGACGAGATTTTTGTCAAAAATGATACTTGATAACCGTTGGTACTGTGAAATGCATGCTATAATTCTGATGCCTATTTTTTATGGGGATGCTATACTAACAACAGGATTTCCATCAGAAATGGTACTGGATGACTATCGGTATTGCGACATGAATGCTATAATTTCAATGCCCATTTGTGATGGGGATGCTACACTTCCGACGGGGTTATCGTTGAAAATGATATTGGATAACCGTCGGTATTGCAATGTGGATGCTATAATTATGATGCCCATTTGTGATGGGGATACTACACTTTCAACAGGGTAACTGTCAGAAATATGATAATACTATAATATCTTTGTGTGGTTAATTCTGACAGTTTAAGCCGTCGGAATGGTGACGGTTACCATCTCCATTGCAATTTTTGATGAAATAACTTTAATAGCTCCTTGTGTTGAATATGTTGGTTTATTTTTATGTTGCAATAAAAACAACAACAATCTCTTCTTCTTATGTTTGTTTTATAGAGGAGCCACCTCCAAATACTGGTTCATGTAAGAAAAGGACCAACTAACAATAACTCCAACAAATACTTATACTCTTTAGGTCCTGCTACACCAAGGGGGGGATACCCTACAATACCTTCTGATATGTCTTATATGGTATTATCAAGAAGTAATCTCACAATGACTCAACATGACCAGGAGATACTAGATAATTGGCTAATTACCTATTGAACATCAACCGTCAAATGAAGCATGATATAGGAATTCAAAACAAAATTCCACAAATGTAAACATAATGGATTTTAATATTTGTTTATAGGAAAACATAGCCAATATGCAACTAGATATGCAATAGTACAGAACTTGTTATCTTTAGATCAATGCTTTATCCATTGGGTTACACTCTGACTGAGATATAATATACTGAAATCAATATTCATCAAAGATTCTAGATCATAACACAATTATACCAAACCCCTACTACCAATAGAATCCTAGCATATGTCAAATGAATCTATGCATTAATCAGAGCCTAATTTAATTTGATCTTGGATCATAACTCTAAAATAAGTACATAAACATAGAGAAATACTTGTTAGAATGAATTTAGAATAACTGACAGGGGGGTGAATTAGTTATCCTCAGGTCCAGATGTGCCCATACAACTTTATACCACTTCAAAAAGACAGATTTGCTCGGTAGCAATAAATAATAAAAGTGTGCAGTTTACTGTACTAATGAAATAAGCTTATAGAAACTTAATAGTAAAACACAACATAAACATTCACATATTTTGACACCATGATTTAATGTGAAAACCCAATATGGGAAAAACCACCAGTAACATGCTACCAAAATTTCACTCTTTTGAAGTGATGCCCTATTAGGAGCCAACCCTATTAAAGGTTACAAAACACACTGTCAAATGTGACCTGGTTAAAGGATTTAATCACCCTATCAGGAATGGCCTTGTTAGAGGACTTATAACATTCTAATATGAATGTCACCTTGTCCAAAGGATTTATACAATGACCGTTAGGTCAACCTGGTTAAAGGATTTGAACTGCTACAATGGTTAGAAAGTAATCAGCAGGTGTGATCTGATACATACAACTTACTTTGTAAATCTAGATCTAATTTCAGCTCTAATGCTAATTTACTGAGTGGCCTCCATTTTCATCTCAAACTTCAAATCTGCTTGGAAATCCATCAAGCAATATCTCCACTTCTCTACTCAGCCTTCTCTGCTAGGTTTTTCCAATCATCCAATTAACCATGCAATACTTTTGCATTCAACTTATCCTTACACTTGGATGCTATAACAATAACCATAGTAGGTTATATTATACCTCTTCATCTAGGTCAGATAAATATTTTGTCGCTTAATCAAGATCGTAGCTCTTAGGTTAGGTCAAATCCAACAAATCTTTCCATCATTAAATTTAATTTACTTCTCCAATATAGTCATTAATTAAACATTGAATCCATGTGCTAATAATAGTTTCCTATGCATTAAATGAGTGTGGACCAATCTTAATTAACAATGCATATCCCAATAAAATCAACTATGTCGGCCATAGATCTCAAATCTCATCAATTAACAAAATACTATTGCTTGGCTTCCTTTGTCTCCCTCGGCATTTCACCGGTGCTCGACATCATCTTTGCTTTGCTCAGCATCACCTTTCTCTTTGCTCAACATCAACTTTGCTTTGCTCAACATCAAATTTCCAGTGAACTGTCAGTGAAAGATAAACAACATATCACTTTGCCAAAGTGCCAAATGATCAAGTACCCTAGTGTATACTCATAACTCAACCATTTCCTTGGTCTTCTTGTTATCATATTCTTCAAATCTTCATCAATCAATAG
>MU228530.1:1614180-1634729 GCA_018584345.1 Thuja plicata | reverse complement strand
TGTAAAACAATAATTTCCAACCAAAGTTACCAAACAATCCAAAAAGTGTGTGTGTTCCTGATATGAAAAAATCTTCATTAATGTCTTTAGCTTCATTCTGATTCTCATCTATAAAATATTACTCCCTATGTGTCTGTTCAACTCTCTCTTTCAGTAATATTTCCCTCATATTTTCTATTTTTATCAATCATTTGTTTTAGCATTCTTCTCCCTCTTTGACAACAATGCCAAAGATTTTGACATCTTCATTATGCAGATTCATCTTGTTCTAATCTTTGTATCATGTTGTTCCTATCATCTTTGTTTATGACTGATCTTCTTTTCCGTTCTTGTCTTCTACTTCACAATTTTTAGGCAGCATCCTAAAAATGTGATTCAATGTGCATCAATGTGTCAAGTGTTCTGATTAAAATATTTGATGCAATAGTGCCATTTAGAACTAGTTAGCCTCTTCTAGGGGAATCACCCCCAATTTACCTCTTAGATACTCATGAGCATCCTTGGGCAATGCTTTTGTAAATATGTCTGCCAAGTGTTCCTTAGTGTTCACATATTCCAGTCTCACTTCCTTCTTCTAAACTAGCTCCCTAAAGTAATAATACTTGATAGCTATATGTTTTGTCTTAGAGTGCATTACAGGATTTTTAGAAATATTAATGGCACTCATGTTATCACAATATATAACAACTGGTTCTATGATCTCCTCCTTCATACCTTTCAGTAGTATCTTCAACCACACAATATTTGAACAATTAACTGCTGCTACCACATACTCGACTTTAGCTGTAGCTTGTGGGGTACAATTCTATTTCTTGTTTGTCTAGGAAATTAATCTTTTCCCCAATAAAAATGCTCCTCCTGTGGTGCTTTTTCTATCATCCACATTTCCAGCCCAGTCATAATCAGTATAGACTCTGAGTTCAAACTTGTCATTCATTTTGTAATATAGGCCATAATCTTCTGTACCTTTCAAATATCTCATAATTCTTTTCACTGCCATTACATGTGTCTCTTTTGGATTAGAAAAAAATCTAACAACAATTCTAACTGCTAATGCAATATCAGGTCTACTATGTACAACATATTGTAGCTTACCAATCATTTATCTATAGAGTGTTTTATTTACCTCTTTTGTATCATCATTCTTTGTCAACTTCTGTCCAGTAGCCATGGGTGTAGTACTCACTAGTTTTGAATCTTCCATACCAAAATTTTTTAGTATCTCCTTGACATATTTTGATTGAGTAATATAGATACCATTCTTCATTTGATGTATTTGTAAACCAACAAATAATTTTATCTCACCAAACATAGACATTTCAAATTCAGTTTGCATCTCTTTTGAAAATGCTTTACATATCATATCTTCTCCACTGAATATTATGTCATCAACAAAAATTTCAGCCAATAAAATTCTTTTACCTTGCTCTATTTTCAAATATAGATTGCTATTATCACTTGTTCTTGCAAATCCAATCTTCATCAGATAATTATGCAATCTTTCATACCATGCTCTAGGTGCTTGTTTCAGTCCATATAATTCCTTGTGCAGTCTGCAAACCATGTTCCTCGTGCTTGGGTCAACAAATCCATCAAATTGTTCAATATATACTTCCTCTTCTAATATCCCATTTAAAAATGTTGACTTCACATCCATTTATAGACTTAAATCCTTTGTAGGCTGCATATGCAAGTAGAGTTCTTACACCCTCCAATCTTGCAACTGGGGCGAATGTCTCTCCATAGTCAATTCCTTCCTATTGTGCATAACCTTTGCATACCAGTCTTTCTTTATTCCTTGTTACCTCTCCATGTTCATTCAGCCTGTTTTTGAATACCCACTTTGTACCAATTACATTTTTGTTGTCAGGTCTCAGTACTAGTGTCCATGTCTTGTTATTTTTAATCTGGTCTATCTCTTCATTCATGGCTTTAATCCAGTCTTCATTGTCCAAAGCATCTTTAACTGTCTTAGGCTCAAAATCACATAGAAAACATGTGTCTTCTCTTAATTTTCCTCTTGTCATAACTGCAGAATCTTTTTCTCCTATGATTTGATCAAGTTTATGGTGCCTTCTTACATATTTTGCCAAATTAGGCTCTTTCTCAGCTTCAATTTGATCATTCATGTTCAGTTTAGGGTGAAACTATGACTCGGAATCTCCATCAGATAGCTCAACAATCACCTCTTGATTCCCAGAAATTTCATTCTTTGTCTTGGCTAGTGTGGGTTGTTGCTTGGCAACTTCATTTTTAGTTTCGTTAGAATCCTCCTCTTTAGGATAAGTGAATGATCTATAACTTTCAGGCTCAATCATGCTTTCAACTTCATTTCTCTCTGCAGATTCATCAATTCTAACATTTGCACTTGCCACAATTTTGTTAGTGTTAGAATTCAAACATTTGTATTCCTTACTCTTAGTAGAATATCCAAGAAATATGCTTTCTTCTCCTTTAGCATAAAGTTTACCATTTTTGTTATCCTTAAGTATAAAACATCTACTCCCAAAGACTTTAAAATAACTTACAGTAGGTGCATATCCATACCATAGCTCATAAGGTGTATTATTTGTACCTTTCTTGACTTGTACTCTATTCAAGGTATAAACAACTGTACTTACAGCTTCTCTCCAATATTTATGTGCAACATTTTTCCCCATCATTAATATTCTAGCACAATCCATGATAGATCAATTTCTTCTTTCAACTATACCATTCTGTGGTGGTGTCCTAGGTGTGGACATCTATCTTTTTATCCCTCAGTCATTGCAAAACCTGTTAAACTCATTAGAAATGAACTCACCTCCTCTGTCAGATCTCGGACATTTTAGACTCTTACCTGTTTCCTTTTCAACTTTTTCCAAGTACCACTTAAATAACTGGAATGCATCAGATTTTTCTTTAAGAAACATAATAGTCATCATCCTAGAGTAGTCATCTACAAATAGAATAAAATATTTGTCTCCATAGTAACTTTTATCACCAATAGGTCCACAAAGGTTAGAATGAACCAATTCCAAAATATTCTCAGAAGTAGGAGTTTTTCTCTTAAAGCTAGATTTAGTCATTTTTTCCAATTGACATTGCTTACACATTGCATTCTTGGGTTTCTTTAACTTAGGCAACCCTCTAACCTTTTTCAATTTACTTATTCTTGCCAAGTTATAAAAGTTAACATGACATAGCCTCTTATACCATAACCAAATATCATTATATTGTGCAAACAAGCATGTCTCTTCAGCTAAATCTAGATAGAACAAGTTACCTTTTGTTTGCTCACCACCTCCAACTAATTATCCATTGGCATCATAGATCTTTTCTTTCCTATGATGTAATTCAACTCTGTAACTAGAAGTGTTCAGCTGTGAAACACTCAACAAGTTATACTTAAGATCATCAACCCAATATACATCATCACATCTAATCTTGTTAGTAAATTAAATTGATCCTTTCCCTTTAACTCTACAAGGTGTATCATTTCCAAACTTAACATATCCACCCTTGCATTGATCTAAGGTTTCAAATTTGTCCTTATCACCAGTCATGTGATGTGAACAACCACTGTCAATAATCCAACGATCACCTTTACTCATATAAGAAATTAGTGTAGTTTTCTCATCATCATCAGAATCATCTTTCATTGCAACATACACAACTTCTATATCATTTTCATCAAATTTATCAGATTCACTGTCAGAAGCTTCTTCAGCCATATAACAAGATTTCTTACATTTGTCTTTGTAATCCTTGTACTTTCTGTAGTCTCAGTCATCCTTTCCATCGTTGTACTTGTTGTCTCTTCTTTCATCTTTCTCATTCTTGTAAGGACATCTAGCAGCAATATGACCAACTTTGTTACAAGAAAAAAAAATAATAGGAAGTTTACCTCTAAATTTTCCTTTTCCTCTAGCTAGTCTCCTTGCCACAAGTGCCTCAATTTCTTCTAGATCATTATCTGAAGTGTCACTATCACTTCTCACACATTTCTTTCCTTTCCTTGACTTTTTGATGACTATCTAGGACTTGAATGCAGATTCAACAGCTTGTGGAGTATAGTTATCAAAATTTGACATCTCAAATGTTGTAAGTCTGCCTACCAAACTTTCCAGAGTCAAATTGTTAATAGGAGTACATCTCAATTCCTAAATTGCAGATACTCTAATAGCATAAATAGGAAGAAGTGTTATGATTTCCTTGCTCATGATAGTGTCATCATCAATGGTTCCCTTAGCTCCTCTAATAGCATTTACAACTTCCTTTATCCTATCATAGTATTGCACTATATTTTATCCTTCTTGCATTTTTAAATCATCAAAATTACCTCTCAAGATTTCAGATTTGGCTCTTAGTACATTCATATCACCTCCATAGATGGTTTAAAGAGCATCCCACATCTGCTTTGTGCTTGTACAATCCTTGATGTCCTCAAATTCATGATAGTTCAGAGATGATGCAAGTTCCAACATTGCTTGATTATGTTCATGCTTTTCTCTTAATTGTGAAACATTCAGAACTCCAGTAGGGGCTACATATTCTATTTCAATATGTCATTTAGCAGAATCACCAATACCAGCCAAGTGAATTTTCATCAAACTTTGCCATGCAGGAAAGTTTTCCTTGTTAATCTTCGGTCCATCCCTTTTATACATCTTAATCTTTATCTCCAAGTACCTTTAAACTTTTTCAAGAGAACACGTACTCTGATAGCAATTGTTAGAATGAATTTAGAATAACTAAGAGGGGGGATGAATCAATTAGCCTTAGTTCTAGATGTACCCATACAAATTTATACCACTTCAACAACTCAGATTTGCTCGGCAGTAATAAACAAAAAAAGTGTGCAGTTTACTGTACTGATGAAATAAGCTTACAGAAACTAAACAGTAAAACACAACATAAACATTCACACATTTTGACACCATGATTTAACGTGGAAACCCAATATAGGAAAAACCACCAGTAACATGCTACCAAAATTTCACTCTTCTGAAGTGATGCCTTGTTAGGATCCAACCCTGTTAAAGGTCACAAAACACACTGTCAAATGTGACCTGGTTAAAGGAATTAATCACCCTGTCAGGAGTGGCCTTGTTAGAGGACTTAAAACATTCCAATCTGAGTGTCACCATGTTCAAAGGATTTATACAATGACTATTAGGTCAACCTAGTTAAAGGATTTGAACTGATACAATGGTTAGAAAGTAATCAGCAGGTGTGATCTGATACATACAACTTACTTTGCAAATCCATATCCAATTTCAGCTCTAATGATAATTTATTGAGTGGCCTCCATTTTCATCTCAAACTTCAAATCTACTTGGAAATCCATCAAGCAATCTCTCCGCTTCTCTACTCATCCTTCTCTGCTAGGTTTTTCCAATCAGTCAATTAACCATGAAATACTTTTGCATTCAACTTCTCCTTACACTCGAATGCTATAACAATAACCATAGTAGGTTATATTATACCTCTTCATCTAGGTCAGATAAATATTTTTCTGCTTAATCAAGATCTTAGGTTAGGTCAAATCCAACGGATCTTTCCATCATTACATTTAATTTACTTCTCCAATACAGTCATTAATTAAACATTGAATCCATGCGCTAATAATGGTTTCCTGTACATTAAATGAGTGTGGACCAATCTTAATTAACAATGCATATCCCAATAAAATCAACTATGTCGGCCATAGATCTCAAATCTCATCAATTAAAAAAATATTTTTTCTCGGCTTCCTCTATCTCCCTTGGCATTTCACTGGCACTCAGCATCATCTTTGCTTTTCTTGGCATCACCTTCCGCTTTTCTCGGCATCAACTTTGCTTTTCTCAGCATCGACTTTCCAGTGAACTGTTAGTGAAAGATAAAAAACATATCACTTTGCCAAAGGGTCAAATGATCAAGTACCCTGATGTAAACTCATAACTCAACCATTTCTTGGTCTTCTTGTTATCCTATTATTCAAATATTCATCAATCAATAGATATGGTACTCAAACATACAGTAATAGTCTCACTAGTTAAGGTTTGACATCAATGACAAAATAAGAATTGTCTACATTGTAGCAATATTTCCAACAACACTATGCTAATGAATCATAAAATTTATAACTCACAAGACACATAACACAGGAGAGATTGGAATCTGGATCTTTGTATTAAATTCAGAGAATCACATTCCAGTATACGAAAATTACTCAGAGATAACCTCTTCAATAACTTTCAAAAGATCTCTCAGCTTTATTTCTGATTTCTTACAACTATCTAGTACAAACTATACTATATTCCCCTTTTGATTGAAACATTTAAAATTGTTTACAATCAAAATTTTCCACCCCTTTCCAATGATCTTGGAAATCCTTTTATAGAATAGGATTGCAACAAGCTACAGATCATTTGGAATAAGGACAAAAAAATGAATCAGTAAAAAGACAAAATAGCTAATGAAGTGATAACCACTTTTGTTACAATAGATATTTAACATATTTTGTCTCCTGACCACTTGGTACTTGTAACTACTTCAAAGTTGTTTGGAAGTAGCCACCCAGAGTGTGTTGTCTTTGATATTGGTGATGTAGGATCTTCATCTTTTCCTGTCTCATCCAACCTCTTCGGCCTAATTGTCCTCTTGCATATTGTCACCTTCTTCTTGATCAACTATAATGTACTTGTCCTTCCAGGAGGTATAAACCTCATCACCTGGGCAAGCGAAGCTAATGACTTCATCCTTTCTATTGTTAATCTCTTTCCAATTGACACTTGCCTTCTCAATTTCTTCTGACCAAAGTTCAAAAAATGCTCTGGCTTTACCTACTATCTCAACAGTTTGAAAAAACAACAGTGTTCTTTCTATAGTAATAATGCTATTGGTTCTTATTGCTAATGCCTCATTTATTTTTCTGTGCCATAGTCCTTCATGTTTTATATCACCACTCTTCTTAAAAAGATTGGGAAACATCTCATAGTAGTCCTTTGAATATTCTTTCTTCAAAGCCACTATTTTCCTAATGATGATGCTCCTTCTTATGTCCATGTCCATTAGTAGTTTGAGACATTTATAAGTACCAGTCAAAAAAATGTCAACACGGTTTTCTTCTTTGGATGTGGTATGGAAGAATTTCAATTCTCCTCTCTTCCCCTTCCATCTATCCACCATTTGTTCCCATTTGTCCTTATCTACATTGTATTCATTTAATATGCTGGAAATTTTCTTCCCTTGTGAATAAATGGCAATAAGAACTAATTCCTGAGTGCAATGCCTGAGAGTAGAATGTATCTTATCACCATGCTTCTATTTCACCCATGCCTCTACTTATTTTAAATGTTGTAGACTGTTCAACCCAATTCTTCTTTGATTCTTCTAGCTCGGTTCTCTCAACACTCAATCTTTCTTTCTCTTGTTTCAATTCCTCTTGTATGGTAGGATTTGATGGTAGGGGATAAGGAGGGTAAGTTATGTTTGGGCTTGATGATGATGGTTGATGAGGATCTTGTGTAATTATCCTTTGAGGAACAAACTAAACTATTTTCTTACCCTCAAGGAAGGTAATCTTATTGTCCTTTTCAATGGACTTTATCTTCTCATCGTTATAAGCCTTCATGACTACCTCATACTTTTCCATCAGGCTTTTGAGTGCATCTTCTTGTTTCTCAACTACCTTTAAGCTCAACTTTATTGTTTCCAAAGTGAGGTTAGTTTCTTCTACCCCTGAGGTGTCTGATACTATTTTTACCACAAGGTTACCTGCATGTTCAACCTGATCACCTCCATCAGTTCTCTTTTTGTCTTTCCTTTTTAGAGACCATATCACCAGTGGTGCATGATCTTCACTGAATTTGGCACCAATTGATTTTCCATTGGTGTGCACTTGTTTGGTTTCTTTTCTTACAGCATAAAAAATGATGGCATCAACAAGATCCCATTAAGGTAAGATGAGGACTCCTTTCTTAACTAACTCCCTGCCTTCTTTAGGGGTGATCTTATCAAACTTTTCCATCATCTCCTATTTTACTTCCTTTTCAATGTCATCCTTGTCTCTGTTAGGTTGGCCCTCTTTCAACTTTTGACATTTTTCATTTAATTCATCAATGTGAACTCTCCACATGGTTTGGATGAAAGGCTCGGCCTTAATATATTCATCATCAAATAAAAACTCATTACTGGTCTATTTGGTTATAGGGTCCAGCTCTTTTCCAGCAAATTCTGCTACTACTAGATCCAATGTTGCATGCTTGGGTGTCTGAGGCACTCCTTGAAACTCTTGGGCTGTGACAAAAATGTGTCTAGTATTTCCCATCCTCACCAAATGTTTAGCAATGGTTTGATCATCCATGTGCATGGAGACTAAGAAGGGGAATATATATCACCTTGTTGTTTCTTTTTTCCTTTCACCCTCTACCTTTTTTGGGTTGGCAATGTTTGAATAGTGGCATCTACTGGCCTTTTTCCTTTTTGCTTAGAGCTCTTTTCATCTCTGGGTAGAATTGTGCTATAACCCCTTTGTTGGTAGACTACATATTTTCCTGGTGGGACAAACCTACCCTGAGACATTCTGCTCAGAACAGACTTAGCCTTTTTTGGCTTTGTTTCCATCACTTTCTTTTTCTTTTGATCTAGGGCTTGAATTATGTCTTCAAACATGCTCATTAGAGATTCTACTCTCTTTTCCCAAGGTGCAAATGCCTTTAAGGGATCATATTCCTTGTCAAATGCCTTTGTGTATTTTACCTTTATCATTACCCATATAATACAAACCTTCCACGATTCTAAAATGAGGATTTACTGGAACAATTCTCTTAATCTAGGTAGAATCCTAGGGGCCATCTTCTGAACTTAGGGCTTCTTACAAGAATAATATAAAATTATATCGATAATTCTGTAACTCTTTTAGAATTAAAAACCCTACTGGAAGCATGAATTTTATGATTTCACAGAAGACTTACCTGTTCTGCAATTTGTCACACAAAGCGCGATATTGCTGCAACTTTGATTTTTTCTTCAATCATTTTGATGATTATGGAAGCTTCGAGCTTAAGCAATGAATTATATGGCTTTAATCAAATTAGTATTTCACATTGAATTTTACTGAAGTGTCCACACACTCTGCAATCAATTCATCTGGTTTAAAACTCGCGGCTTAACTGTTCACTGATGACCATTTTAAGAACTTTAACTCTAGACCATAGATCTTCCATAGTATCTCCTTCATTGGGTGGCTCTCATTACTTCACAGAAATAGATATTCACTTGGGACATGTGTCATCATGAATTAATCACTTAAATGATAAATCTTGTACATCTTCTACATAAGCCATTAAGTCAGCCCTTCGATCTTTCTTAACCTGGCCACAAGTTACTTTACCCTGAGTTTACTAACCATGGATGCAACTTTATCAACTTGGACATGCGTCAACACCACATAATGGCTTAGACACTAGATCTTCCACATCTTTCCTTTAAGTCATTAAGTGAGCCATCTAATCTTTTTGAAACTGCATCTTCTTTACCTCATCTATGTGGTATACAAGGCCCACCAACTGCCATGCGTCATCATGACTTAATTTCTTATACTTTAGATGTTGATCACTTTTCCTTTAAGCGATTAAGTCAACCTTCAGATAAATCTACACTTTCTTAGCCTTTAATTCCTTCTTTACGAATTTAGCCAGACCCACTCAGACACGTGGCATCATGGCTTAATTTCTTATATGATAGATCTCATTCACTTTTTCATTAAGAGATCAAGTTAGCCGTTAGATCATCTCTGAATTGTCAACCCTTTAATCTGCAATCACCTTTACTGATAATGGAATACACATCATCATCAGGACACGCGAAAGCACAAATTAATGACTTACCTGACAGATCTTGCACATCTTTGGGATAAGAAATTAAGTCACTCATTAGATCAAAAGGAATTTGTCTGCATTTTAATCAACATTCATTCAAAACACTCGAGCCTGCCAACTACCACACGTTGCCACCGCTTAATGGCTTACACATCAGATGGTGCGTACCTTGGCCATAAGTGATTAAGTCAACCGTTAGATCTTTCCTCCCTTTAATCTACATCAAACTGCCTGCAATAGGGCCCACATCACTCCAGGGACATGAGTCATCTAGACTTAGTGGCTTATAGGATAGATGTCGATCACTTTGAGAATAAGCCATTAAGTTAGTCATCCGATGAAACAGGATCTACTCATTGTTTAACTGAAACCTTTTTTGATCACTGGACCCACCAAAAATATGTGTCATTATCACTTAATGGCTTATAAGATATATTTTTTGCACCTCAAGATTAATCCATTAAGTGGGCCATTAGATCAAAATATACTAGCTCAACAAATAGTGGTTTAATAAAGTACTTGTAGACTTTAGACTTAGAGATTAATAAATTACCACGATGTTAGAAAACTTACAAACTATTGAACATGGAAACTTTTAAAAGAACACATGACTTAAGTGGAAAAAAGGTAACACAAAATTAGAAACCACTTCGATGCTTAGGGTTTGAGGACCAAATTTTACGCTTAGAAACATGAAAGAAAGGGTTTCAAGAATTTACATAAGACCCTTTTGCAAATACAAACCAAGGACTCATTGCTTTGAATTTTTTTACTAGACCTAATAGTGGCTCTGATGCGGAGATAATTTTGATGGTCTTCAAATCTACGTGTCCTTCTAGCTTTCCTTCGTAGACATTCACTAGAGGCTCACATTCTTTGATTAATTCCATAATCAACATTGGATTATAACTCACCAACTCAATATATATCCATTCGATAACCATATCAACTCAAAATCCATGACAATAATAACATCATTAATCTCACTCCATGATGAAACACTAAATCAACCCGCCAATATTCACATTACCTTCACTGGTTTTTGCATGCCCACGGGTCTGTCACAACATGCAGGCTGTAATGTGTCGCCATCTTTTCCCTCTCTTCAAAGTCCGGGAGCTGGGTAACGATCTCTTCATGCCTCGGGGTTTGTCCATGGCTTGTGAATGTACTTCACCACCTTTTCTCCACATAACGGCTCATTTCAAGTTGCATGTATTGTTTCTAAGTTCACCACCTTCCGGTTAACATAATCTTGGCTATCGCTTCACAGTGGACGTTCAACATCCGTCGAGTTACACCCCATACTCTTACAAATAATTCTTTCTCGCTATTCAAAGATGACTATCGCAGCATTGTGTTTTGGTCTCCACATGGAATACAACTCCACCATCATGAGTTAGAAAGTTCTGCCACCTTTCTCTGCAACTGCAATAGAAAGTTCCACCACCTTTCTCTGCAACTGCAATAGAAAATGCTCCCACCTAGTTTCTTTTTACATGGTTGTCGCTACATTGTCACTCCTCCTCATGGACATGACAAAATCCACTACCTTTGATAAAAAAAACCATTGCCACCTTTGCCATTAACATTTCGATCCATTCAAAATCCACACCATTTGGCTTTTCCTAATACAAGAGATTCTGCAATATAAATCGGTTCATCACAAGATTTGCATAACAGTTTATTATAAACCATTTCCTAACTCCATGTACTCAAGTATGATTAGATTCTAAATCAACTTCTTACCAAATGGAATGACTTCCATTATCCCATATCGGGAATAATAAAAATCATAAACCAAACTCTGTCAATAACAAGCTGAACTATTAATGTCAATCGTCAAAAACAATGAAACCTTCAGACTTGACTTTACACTTAACATTAACATGAGAGAGGAAAACATGATGAGAACTTAAACACCTTCTAAAAGAACTTCAAAAACTTGAATTACTTTGAATTACAAATGCATATCACATGCATGGCTCTCTAGCTAAAGGCCAGAGAGCCGACTCCTTTGTCTACCCTTTTGTGTTCCCTCTCTAAAAATATCTCTCGTAGTCTTTTTACTCTCTCCTCCTCATTCGATTACATTCTTTCTCACTTTATTGAGATCAATCTCTTCATCGAGATTCTTGGGTTAGTTATAAAAATTGCCCCCTTACACATGCTCACATAATGTTGTCTATTAATAGACAATCACAATAGTTACACAAAATGTCTATCTCCTTAATGACTCATGGTAATCTCATTACCATTTTTTGTTACAAATGTCATGTAATCTATTTTTAAATACATTATAGTGCATATTCAAGCAATTTAACCATTTCTTAGACTTGGTGTTAGAAAAGTCTAAATGACTTAAAATAGGCATATTGTAAAACCTATCACAATGCTTAGGGTCAAGGTGCTCCCACACCATACTCCCATTGATAAAATATTTCCATGTCCCTATGGAAATGCCTCCTTGCACACGCTGGCTCCTTGCACACGCTTCTGGTCTCTGATGCTGAAACTGACTCCATCTCTTGCAATGTTGCATAAGAATAAACTACCCAACACAAACCATCCATCTTACCCAACAATAGAATTGGTCCGGTGATGCACCTCCCACTCTCTCTTTAGTGGTTTCTCTTAGCACCCTACTCTAGATGTATCTCTATTGAAGAATGGTCAGGACAGAACTTACCTGTCTACCCACACAAACTCTCCAGAAACTTATTTCCTTCTTACAGCTAGATAAGTCAAGTTCTCTCCTCACAATATATGTCTACCTAGATCTTTCACTTCTCTGATACCACTTGATGTGGAGATAATCACGATGGTCTTCAAATCTACATGTTCTTCTAGCTTTCCTTCGTAGACATTCACTAGAGGCTCACATTCTTTGATTAATTCCATAATCAACATTGGATAATAACTCATCAACTCAATATATATCCATTCGATAACCATATCAACTCAAAATCCATGAAAATAATAACATCATTAATCTCACTCCATGATGAAACACTGAATCAACCCGCCAATAGTCACATTACCTTCACTGGTTTTTGCATGCCCACGGGTCTGTCACAACATGCAGGCTATAATGTGTCACCATCTTTTCCCTCTCTTCAAAGATCGGGAGCTGGGTAATGATCTCTTCATGCCTCAGGGATTTTCCACAGATTTTGAATGTAATTCACCACCTTTTCTCCACATAACAGCTCATGTCAAGTTGCATGTATTGTTTCTAAGTTCACCACCTTCCGGTTAACATAATCTTGGCTATCGCTTCACAGTGGATGTTCAACATCCGTCGAGTTACACCCCATACTCCTGCAAATATTTCTTTCTCTCTATTCAAAGATGACTTTCGTAGCATTATGTTTTGGTCTCCACATGGAATACAACTCCACCATCATGAGTTAGAAAGTTTCGCCACCTTTCTCTGCAACTGCAACAAAAAATGCTCCCACTCAGTTTCTTTTAACATGGTTGTCGCTATATTGTAACTCCTCCTCATGGATGTGACAAACTCCACTACCTTCGATAAAAAAAACCACCACCACCTTTTCCATTAACATTTCGATCCATTTGGAATCCACACCATTTGGCTTTTCCTAATACAAGAGATTCTGTAATATAAATCGGTTCATCACAAGATTTGCATAACGGTTTATTTAAAACTATTTCCTAACTCCATGCACTCAAGTATGGTCGGATTCTAAACCAACTACTTACCAAATGGAATGACTTCCATTGTCCCATATCGGGAATAATAAAAATCATAAACCAAACTCTGTCAATAACAAGCTGAACTATTAATGTCAATCGTCAAAAACAATGAAACCTTCAGACTTCACTTTGCACTTAACATTAACGTGAGAGAGGAAAACACGATGAGAACTTAAACACCTTCTAAAAGAGCTTCAAAAACTTGAATTACTTTGAATTACAAATGCATATCACATGCATGGCTCTCTGGATGAAGGCCAGAGAGCCGACTCCTTTGTCTACCCTTTTGTGTTCCCTCTCTAAAACTATCTCTCGTAGTATTTTTACTCTCTCCTCCTCATTCGATTACATTCTTTCTCACTTTATTGAGATCAATCTCTTCATCGAGATTCTTGGGTTAGTTATAAAAACCATCCCCTTACACATGCTCACATAATGATGTCTAATAATAGACAATCACGATAGTTACACAAACCGTCTATCTCCTTAATGACTCATGGTAATCTCATTACCATTTTTGGTTACAAATGTCATGTAATCTATTTTTATATACATTATAGTGCATATTCAATCACTTTAACCATTTCTTAGACATGGTGTTAGAAAATTCTAAATGACTTAAAATAGGCATATTATAAAACCTATCACAACGCTTAGGGTCAAGGTGCTCCCACACCAGGCTCTTTCTGGGGATGAATACCTCCCACAGGTATTGCAAGAATTCATAATCTCGGGGGGAGCAAACCAACCTACTGGAAAACTAAACAACTCACACAACATGAAAGAAAACTAAACTAAGATAGAAAGAACACACTTGCAAAAACACACTATATACACAATCCTAATGTTCATGGATAATTAGACTTCTAGAGAAGTATAACTTCAAGAACTGTCTATGAGCTGGCAGTTATAAAATGATTCTAGTAAGATCCTTTAATAAATAAGAATTTTGCACATACCTCTCATGGACAATATAAGGTCCCAGCTAGATTGGTTCAAATTTTCCATTTTTTCCTTTATCCTCTAATTTGGCATTCCACATTAGGATATAATCTCCCACATCAAATTGTCTTGAGACTACCTTTTTGTCATACAAGTGTTTTACCTGCAATTGAAGCTTAGCATTCTTCACAGAAGCTTCCCTCCTAGCTTCATCCAATTCCACCAGGTCATCAATTCTCAATTGCATGTCACTATCAATATCATCATCATATATTTGAACAAACTTGTATATCTGCATCAGATTATTTTGGGGCATTCTTTCTTGGATCCCATAAACTAGATCAAAAGGTGCACACCCTATAGATTTTTTAGATGTCACCCTATTTTTCCAAACAACCATTGTCAGCTTTGAGTCCCATGCCTTCTTGTTTGTATCTAGAACTCTCTTAATAATTTTAAGGAGGCTTTTGTTAGTGGACTCATCTTGGCCATTCCCCTGTGGGTTGTAAGGTGCAGAGTAATATGTCTAAATGCCATATTCAACACATAAATTGATATACTCTTCAGATTTAAAACACATGGCATTATCTGATATTATCTTCTCTGGGCACCCAAATCTGGTGATTATGTTCTTTAATAAAAAAATCAATTACTACTTTACTGGTTTCTCTTTTAGTGGGGATTGCTTCAACCCACTTAGTAAAGTAGTCAGTAGCTACAATGATCCAAGCATGTCCTCCACTGGTCTTAGTAGCTATCTATCCTATAAAATCAATACCCCATTGCTGAAAAGGGGCTTGAACTTCCATTGGTGTAAGGGGTACATTACCTGAGAATTTTAGCTTACCAGAGAAATGTTGGCAAGAATCACATTTTTTAACTAGTTGATGAGCATCTTTAAAGATACTTAGCCACCAGAATCCTTCTCTTAAAACCTTATGTGTAGTAGTCTTGGCCATGTAATGGCCACCACACACTCCATTATGTATTTCTTGCAAGATCCTATCTGCTTATTCTCTATCAACACATTTTAGTAGAATTCCTTCAGGGTTCCTCCACCACATCTCATCTCTGATCAGAGCATAATGGAATCCTTGTAACTTTAATGTCCTTTTCTTATTCTCATCCATGCCCTATGGACACTTCATTCTTTGCAAATAATAAATAATGTTTTTGTACCAATCAAAATGGTCAAGGTTACAGATGAAAGGTCTTTGTTCTTCCTCTAGGGTATTGATATGGCTTGCATCCAAGTTTGCACTAGCCATCAATTTGGCTAAACCCATCCCTATAACCAACTTAGTGATTTGGATTTCTATATTAAACTCCCGAATCCTATTGATCCATCTACATCTTTTTCCTGACACCTCTTGTTGAGTAAATATGTCCTTAACTCTTGCTGAGGGGACATAGCTAGCTACTACAATAGAACCTATTAAATAACATCTGAAAAATTTCATAGCTTTCACCAATGCATAGGCCTATTTCTCAGTTATATCATATTTGAGCTCTGCAACCTGTAATGATTTAAAAAAGGTAATAGGTTGTTCAAACCCATCTTCATTTTTTTGCAACAACACAACATCAATAGTATGACAAGATGCAAATGAGAAAATATTCATAGGCTTTGAATAATCAGGAGTTCTTAGGACAGGGGCATCTTTGATAGCTTTCTTAATCTCTTGAAAATATTGGGAGGCCTCCCCATCCCATTCCATCTTTGTATCCTTCTTCAACATTTTTGAATTTGGCATACTTTTCTCAACAAAGTTTGTGACAAATCTTCAAAGAAAATTTACCTGACCAAAGAAAGATTGAATTCCCTTAAAATTTCTTGGGATGGGTACTTTTTCAATAGTAGCTACACTATATGGGTCAATTATAACCCCTTCCTTTGAAATAATGTGCCCCAATAATTTACCTTATGTGACTCCAAAAATACATTTCTTGGGATTCAGAGAAATCCCAAATTCTAGGGCTCTTTCAAAAATCTTTTCTAGATGTTCACAATGTTGTTCTTCCTTATTTGAGTAAGCTGTGAGATCATCCTGATAGACCTCAAGAAATTTTTGCAAGAAATTTGAGAATGCAACATCCATGGCCCTCTGAAAAGTAGCCCCGCCATTCATTAAACCGAAATGCATTCTAACATATACATATGTTCCCCATGGTGTGGTAAAAGCAGTCTTAAATTGCTCTAACTCTTTGACCATAATCTAGTTATACCCAGAGAACCAGTCCATCATGGACATGAGTTCACATCCAGTGACTCTCTTCAGTATATTCTCCATATTGGGGAGATCATAGTTCTCTTTTAAGGAATATATGTTCAAGTTTCTAAAATCCACACACAACCTGATATCCCCATTCTTCTTCCTAATAGGGACTAAATTGGAAACCTAGGAAGAATGCCTAATGGGCTTAATTGTCCCAGCATCTTTCATTTTCTTCAATTCCTGCTCTATTAGGGCTTAGCATCTTCCTTTAATGGGATTTCATGTTGGAATATCTCCTCATTATATGCCTTCAGGTCATCATACATCCATGCAAAGACCTTTTTTTACTTCCTTAAAAGATAAGTCAGATCCTCCTTAACTTTGGGTGACATTGTTTTACCAATAAATAAATTTTTAGGAACTTCCTCTATTCCCACATTAACCTCCTCCAAATCTTCAGAACTATTTACACATGCAACAGAGTATGGTTTATCCTTATTTTCAAAGGATCTTTCTGAAACAACTAGTCCCTTTGGGACTTTATTTGACTTCAAATGCAATATCTCCTTTCCTAAGACAATATCTTTTCCATCAATGGTTTTCACGTACTTACTGAAATCTATCTCTTTGTTGTCAAGATCTGTCTCACAATACAAGAATCTTAGAATATCCACATCATCATCAAATACTTTCCAGCTATCAATATTGTATGGTATTGAATGCCTACTTTGAACTTCTATCTCAGAAATTCCAGCAAAAGTAATATCTTTTGGCCTTAAAGCAATGTTGGCCAACAAATCTGCCATTCTATTCTCGCTCCTATCCATCCAGTCAATACCAAATGCATCAAAACTTTCTAACTCATCCCATACTGCATTTTGGTACTATTTCAATCTATGATTCTTAGATGCATATTTGGATCTAATCTGAGATACCACCAATTTAGAGTCTCCAATAACTCTGATGCATTTGATTCCATGTCTTGCATCTAATCTCGAACCTATCAACAAAGCCTCATATTTTGTCACATTATTTGTACATGTAAATAACAGAGTAAATGAAAATTTGAAGGTTCTTCCTGAGGGTGATATCAATAAAATCCGAGCACCATCCCCCTCCCTAGAACTAGGACCATCAAAATACATTACCCATAACTTAGTTTGTTCAAATAAATTATTTATATCTCCAGAAAACATTGTAGGTTGTAATTTTCTTGCAACTTGATTTTCCTACACTTGAAATGACCCCATCTCAGTATCTAAGAAATAGTTCATATTGTTATCATCTTGTTCCTGAATCATATGAGGAGTTCTAGTTTCCCTTGATAGTTTGATGTTTTCACCATTAATGTTGAAAGTGGCAAATGAACAATCACATTGGATGCTTCCCCCCATAGATGCACTCCATTTTCTTGACAATACCATTCCATATTGAGGGGGAATTCTACAACCAACATACTCATTGTTAATACTTTGTCTGGGAAAGCTGCTAACTTATAAGGCAAAGCCTTAATAGTGCCTATGACAGGCACTTCTCTAGAATCCATAGCTTGGCACCTTCCATGTGGTGTGTCTACTTTGAATCTCATAGATCTCATGACTTCTGCAAGCATGACAGTCTTAGATGCCCCAGAGTCAATCATGCAGTTTTTCAACATTTTACCATTTAATAACAATGTCAAGAAAAAGGGATGAACAATTTCTGCAGTAGTATTAACAATATTGGTATCCAAGTATATTTGAGGAATCTTTGACACAAGCTCATTAGATTCCTTTGTTTATTTGTCCTTAGTGTCTGACACTTTCTTGTTTTGCTTTGGTTCCATAATCTTAGTAGAGCTAACACCCTTCACCCATGTTAGAGCCTTTTCTTTATGCTCTCCTATCCTCGTCATTTCTAGCAGAGGTACCTTAATAGTTATTTGAGACAAAAGTTTCCCCATATAAGTAGGGGTGTATTTCATATCAGAAATGTTTGATCTCTGATTTGTGTAATCCACATCTTCTACTTGAGAAGTCAGTTTTGCTTCATCTCCTTTATGTGGTTTATACTCCCTTTTGGAATGAGGTATGGGACTTTCTAGTGTTTTCATATTTTCTTTATACACATTTGGGCCAGTAGGTTTATTTCCCTTTTTATCAAAATTTTATTTGTACCTTCAACATGTTTCTCCTTTTCTTGTGGCTTTTTGGTACTATTTGGGGTATCCTTGATAAAGATACCGACAGGTTTACCATCTATACCACCAACTATTTTTTTTATCAAAATGTAATTAACCCTTTCTTGTGCAACCATATTTGCTATGATCTTAGCAATTCTTCATCAGATAGCCTTCTTAGGACAGGGGTCTCATCACATCCTTCGGCATTACATATCATATTATCAATCTCCCAATCTTGTATGTCAGAAACATCAGGTTGATAATATTTTTCATCATTAACAAGTGAGGAAGTCATAACACAACCACTATCATCATATTCTTCCTCTTCATCTTCTTCATTTTCTTCAGTGGCAGAGATTCTGGCAGCAATAACACAATAATCAGGATTATGAGGAGACTGGCAAGCTACACACCAAGGATTATCATTGCATATATTTACAGAGGTTTTGTGTAGGGGATCAAGATTTTTTTCATTAGATTTATCCTTCTTTGTGGGACAATAGGTTTCCCATCTTTCCACTGAGTAGTATAAGGATAATTTTTCATCCTAGGTTGTCTGTTGAAATTGCCATAGGAGGGCTTATCATTGTTTGAAACCCTATTGTTACTACTCTCTCTAGGTTTTAAATTTTTCAAAGCATTCAAAATCAACTTAAGATTATCATCTTCCTTTGGTTTATAACTCAAGGGTTTATCTAATTCTTTCTTATTATACCTGGTTGGTTTCCAATATTCTCTCCTACCCACTTTCCCAGAAACCCTTCTGTTTGTCTCAATATTGACTGCTACCTTATATGCTTCTCTAATATTCCTAGAGTTTTTATCTCTCAACAAATAACCCATTTTTACATCAAAACCATTAAGATAGGTAGCAATACATACCTTGTCATCTAATCTCATCACTTGTAGCAACTTGTGCATTTCCCTTTGAAACCTGATATTGAACTCCACCACTTCTTCATTTGGGTTCTTCTTTATGTTGTTGAACTCATTAAGCATGAACCCTTCATTGGTCTTGTCCCCATATTGGTCTCTAAAAAATTCCTTCATCTCATCCATAGACCCAATAAATTCATGGGGCAATCCTCTAAACTAGTCCCTAGCATCCTCAGTTAATGATTGCACAAATAACTTCATTATAACATAATCATGTGCAATTTCATAATCATCAATCATATCCATAAAATGCTTCACATGTTCTTCACATGTTATAACATTATTTCTAGCAAATTTAGGAAGTATATCCCTAATATTTTTAGGAATCTCATTTGGATAACCAAGGATGCCAAGGAGAATAAATTGTCTATACCTTTCAGTATAGACATGAGTTTTTTGAGATGAAATGTTACCTTGAGTATTTGAAGTGGTTTCATTTCCAAAATCAATAGGTGATGGTAAATTCATTCCTAAATTTAGAGACATTTTAGTACCAGCACTAGTAGGATGAGGACCAAAGGTTTTCCTAAGAAATTCAATTTTATTTTTCATTTCAAGAGCAGAGGCTTCCAATGTGATGCCCATCCCGGACCCCATCATAGTTTTCTAGTTTTTCTTATGATAGACTCAGCATATGATACTTTACTTTTTATGCATTATTAGACATTATGGACCTTATGCTTTATGTTATGGATTTGATTATTATAGATGCATGGACATATGATG
>MU228530.1:1566836-1578716 GCA_018584345.1 Thuja plicata | reverse complement strand
TTGGATGATCACCATTTTCAATCACTCTCCACTAAGGATGGTTCAAATGGAAATGTAACATTGGTTATTATTCCCCCCACAATGTACAATTCTCACTCTTATATTGTTGAACAATACTCATGTCTTCATGCTAAATGACTTGAATGCTCCAAGAGAGGTGACACTATATAATTGATGCTTTCTTTATAGAAATAGACACCCTTCCTTGAATTCATGCTTATTTGTTATTGCTTGATCACGATCATAACAAATTAATATTTTTTTTAATGAAATTTATTTTCAGAAATTTCACATAGACCCTTACATAGTCTGTCATAACGTTTGCATCCAAGACTTTCTCTCTAATCGCTTCAATGAGATTCTTCGAAATTAGGTTTTCACCAACATATTCATAATTTAGCAAAATCAAATGGTGCATTTGTGAGATATGGTCCTTTTACCGAGACTGTATTTTCTGAGACAGTCACACATTCACCATCAACAAACTACTCTCTTACATTTGCAGCCTGGCTCTGATACCATGTTAAGTTTTAGGATAGCTGCAAATGTAATAGCACTCTATATATTTTCTGTGTGTTTCAAATGCAACAATCTTTCTTGTATATATATTGAGAGAGACACTAGGAGAGACATGTCCCTTAACGGGACATGTTTATTCATTATAATTGTTAATGTTTCATTAATCAATTTTATATTAGAATAATATAAGTTTGCATAATATATATTTAATAATATAATATATATATGTGTGTGTGATATATATATATATATACACACACACAAATGCAATATAGTATTATTAATCAATATTAAAGTATTATATGATCATATGACTGAAGCTAAAAACATTAACAGGGACAACTCCAATTTTCCCTTGGGAATTTTGAAGAATTAGCCAAAGGTCAAATTCTGGGCTTTCAAGGGTCCCAAAATCCCCAACACTGAAATCGGTCTAAGGCCTTGTTACCCCTAACCCCGACCTTTAGAAAACACACACAAGCCTAAAAAAGGCCACGTCTTTGTGTTTTTAGAGTCATTTTTACATGTGCTTAAGAAAGGTCTGGTAGAGTTTGCCGATTTCTTTGCATAGTTTCTCCCATTTATCAAATAAATTCAGAAGCTTTATCCATTATATTTGTATGTTTTATTCTACTTATTTTTGTGTGATTTTGTTTTGTGTTTGTTTTTGTAATTTTAAATTAAGGTTGAATAAAAAAAAGCACTAGTTTGGGGATAAAGATCTCTATGAAATAAGAATCAAATCCTTTTTGCAAATTGGAAAAATCTTGGAAGAAAATTCTAAAGAGATTTTTTTGTCATTAGTTTTCTACAAAGTCATGTAACCAAAGAAAGGAAGTCATACAATGAAGAAGACATAGTTGGTAAAGGCAACTGAGATAGCCACCAAGCACCAAGAACCGAGCAAGCTACATATACTAAGTTATGCAAAGATAGTTACCGTACACTCATAATGCTGAGAAGAGAGCACAGAGTTATCGAGTAAGCAGAAGTATGGTACTGAGAATTCAAGAGTTGACATTTAATTTGAATTTAGATACATTGTATCTGGAAACTGAGCAAGAAGTGTTGCATAGATTTCAAGGTAAAAGCTAGGTGAGTCATTGGGACTCCAAACACATGATTGGATATGATTACGAGGAAGCTCCACCAATAAGGTTTCATAAGGTATGATATTGGAGATTTAACCTAAGTTTAACCACTTAATATCCACCATTGATTCATGATGCCCTAGATCTAGTTAACCGCCTGAAAATTGTATAAGAGATCAATTTTGAACATTGAGCAGACAGTTGATGTTGTTGCTAAAACTACAGATTTGGTGAAGATGTTGCAAAGCTTATGATACTAAGCTACCAAGTGCTAAACAAGGTAAAAAAGTTATAGAGCACATTGACGTTGGACAACATTTGATTGATGCATCTTTATCAAAAAATTTGTATTGAATTTTTTTGTAATCAAAGAAGTACAAATCTGGCTTGTGGGTAGGCCCTAACAGGTATTTATATTTTGTAAATCCTTTAACCAGGTACATCTCTTATATTAGAGATTGTAAAATCCTTTAACAAGGTAGACTGAATAAGTCTTTTGTACTCTTAACTGAGTATATTACTCCTAATAGGGTAAGCTACCAGAAGTAGCTAACATTGTAGCTATAACCAAGAAACCTTTATACTATAGTAGTGAAGGATTGTGGGTGTCATCCCCACCACAGTTTTTTCCTCTAACAAAGGATTTTTGCGTGACCAAAATATCTCTTTTATGTGTTGCAAATTTTATGGTTTGAGTTATTTACTTTATGTTCATTTTATGCAATGTATTCAACTCGGTAATTGATTAGTGTGCATGGTTAAAAGTTTTAAGGGTAATGAGTCACCCCTCCCCTCTCATTACATAGCTTTCATAAGTTATTCCAACAATCCCAACAAATTATATGTAACATGGATTTTTGTTTCAAGGGTATGAGAACCCCTAACCCCCAAAAGGGTCATAGGTTCCTATTCCTCTAGCCCTCATAAGTCAAGTAAATGCAAGTGAAAAAATTAGTGAATAATGCACATAGGTGTTAGAGGTTCTCTAACTCCTGACCCCCATGCTGATATAATGAAACACTAACATGGGTGTCTAGGGTGTGATAATACCCAACCCTCAAAACACATATATACGCACAGGTGTTAGGTGTGCAAAGACCCTCAACTCCATTCCGAGTGTCGAGGGTCTTTGCACCCTTACCCCCCAAAATTTCCTTTGTGCCTTGAATATGTAGGAATATGGGGAGGATTTACCCCCGACTTCAATAGGATTATGGGTGACTCTACCTCGACCCTCAAGATGCATGCATATAGTTTGATGGCCAAAAATTTAAGGACTTTTCTTTTGATATTTTGGGGGTCATCAACCCCCAATGCCCCAAAAGGGTTCAGGGATTGATGACCCTCAAAACCCTAGTTTCAATTATGTTTTTAACAAAGGGGGGGTGTTTAGATTTTCAAAATATTAAATATGGGCTTTTTCAGAGTTGTTGAACAATTGAATCCTTGGGGATGAAGTATTTCCTTTTCTTTATTTATATTTCTCTAAAGAATTAGATTTAGTTCATTTTCAATAAAACCAATAATGTTTTGATGAGAGATTTTCTCATATACAAAAGAAGATACGACTTTGATTGTGCCAAAGAAGTATAAATTCCTCAAGTATAATACACCCTCCAAGTTGGGGAATGACCACTTGGAGATCTCAAAGATGGATATAGGTCCCATGGAATTAAAGGAGTTCATCAAAAGGATAAAAAATCAAAATGGGAGAATACCAAAAGATACTTCCCTGTACCTATTTGGGCTTGTATATAGAACATTCATACCCAATTTCTATGTAGACAATTAATTTTATCATTACTTATGCTCAATATTACAAGCTTGAGGAGAAAATGGTCTTTATAAATTTAGGAGAAGCTAGTTTGGATATTAAGACATATAACATTGAAAGGGTTTTCAATATTCCTTAGTGTGATGAATATTGTCATGTATCAAGGGAAATTGCCCAAACATTCTATGAGGATGAGTCCAAGATTAGAACATATATCAACAATAATACTTAGAGAGGCCAAGGTTGCCTCATCAGATGGACAACATGGATATAGACAGGGCCTTCCTTTGAGAGGATATCAATAATTATATCATTCTTTTGAGTACAGTCTTTGGTGTTACCCAAGCCAAACAATTGGAACCTGAGATGGTGTTGTTCATCAAAACCATTCAGAAGAGGAGAGAGAAAATTGACAGGATCACCATTATTAGTGGAAATCTAGATGATAAATTTCTACAAGTGAAGACCGACCCATGTTTCTAGATTACATCATACATGGTCTACTTGATAGAGGCACAAGGAAATTTTATGGTGCTTAGGGTTGGAAAGTCATTAGTAAATGACGAGACTTAGACCCATGTAAATTATCCACGGCTGATCCATAGACAAAAACTTGAGAAACCAGATTATAGAATTATTTATAATTTTTTCATCATGACCATAGAAGGGGATTTTGCAAAAAATATTTCAGTAGAGGAATCTTCTCAAATCAGGAATTTTGGGAACTATTACATTCAATTTTGTACATTTACATACATCAGGATAGAAATTTGTACATTATATCCTACCAAACTTCCTAGATATCCCTCTAACAAGTTGGTGCTCATGGAATTATGTAGATATATATTTGATGCTCACAAGTTGATTGTGAGTAAGAAAAAGCCTTATTTTTAATTTCAGATCAGATTTGGGGCTCATTGTTCCTAAGATATAAATATTGTGAAGGTTGTAGGGCTTGAATGGATTGATTTATACTAGAAGAAGTCTCTATTTAGAGGGGAAAGTTTTATCTAATTGGTGCATTCAACCATGTCATGTGGGATCATTTCAAACAAGAAACCCACATTGAATACCATTGGGTGAACTATACAGATGATTATCAGGTTTGAGTGAAGGATTATTTCACAATGGATCTTGATTTGGTGAGGGATGTTGATGAAATGTACAATTAAGATGTGAACAAGTAGTTAGATTATGATGAGATGCTTCTACCCCTATACAATGAGGATAAGATTTACAATAGGCCTATTTTCAATGTTGATGTACTAGAAGAATAATTGAAGGACATTAATCATAGGTCTAGACATGTGGTAAAGTGTACCCAAGAGTGGATCAATAGGCCATACAAGTAGGAACCAAATCCCATGACCGATGGGATGGATAAGATTCCTAAGGAGAAGTATAGAGGCTCAAAAGGTTGAAAAGACCCAACTTTTAAATAGGTTACGTCCATTACAAATCAAAGAATAGTCACAAGACATGCTCGACCTATGGTGAATAAAGTACCTTCACAAACATTAAGGCATAAAAAGTTTCAAGAGAAGAAAAAAATTGTTGGTTCCTCTTCCACACCTTGAGTCACTAGCATGCCACCCCCACTAGTAGATGCAAGTGATACCACTCATCCTTCTTCTCCATTAGTTTCTACCATGACAAAAACCTCTTCCACCATCATGACAAAGGTTCCATCATCATCATCTAGTCCCACAATTCCTCCTTTCACAATGAAGCTTCCCAAGAGAGAAAACATTTTAGGGAGAAAGGGAAATTGTATAAAAGATAAAGAAAGTAGCTCCTGAAATGGAACCAGTCATAGAGGTTCCTGAAGAAACTAAGGGAGAAAGGTAGGTTCCTAAAATGCAACCAGTCATAGTAAGTTATCACTTAATTTGGTAACCAAACTAAAATTGGTTACCAACAAAAGGAGAATTAGATCTACCAATGTTGCTACTCAAGTCTTGAACTTAGGGAATCCTTCCTCAGATGAAAATATGTGAGAGACTCCTCAAATGCAATAGGAACATCCCACTTCAGTACCCACTTCATCAATGGAGCCAGATATTTTGCAAGAATATGAACCAAGGAAAGAGGACCCATTAGGTCTACTTGAATTCTATGTTTTTTATTTTGCAGATTTGGAAGGGATGAACGAACCAAAAAATGATAGTTTTTAGGATGAATAAGTGGAAGTGATAACTGACATAGATGAAGGTATGAAAGTGGGAAATGAAGAGGATGAGTATCTTGAAATTGGAGAAGTGGATAAGGAGATAGAGTTGAATATGGATGCAAAATTAGAAGAAGAAATAAATAAAGAAGAGGAGGTAAATGAGGGTGATAAGAAGGAGGTTGAAGAAGAACATATATGCTAGGAAAAACTCCTCCTTATAAACAAGGAACTCCCTATCCTCAATAGGAAGAGAAACAACAAGACATGTCTTTTCCTTCATAGAATGATGATAATCTTCACAAATAATAGGTATCCTCCTCGGTTTAAACAAAAGAAGAGAAGATATTTGTGGGTTTGTTCCAAATTGAAACATATCAACCACTCTTCATCATGTTCACTCCTACATGGTTGACCAAATATATACAACCAAGGAAGAGGACCAATAGAGAAATTGAGCCCCATAAGTTTTCATTAGTAGGAAAAGGTTTCTAGTAAGGTGAGTCAAGCCAAAATAAAGTGCATCATATATCTTATGTGATGATGAATAGGTAAGAGAGATTGAAAGCGTAAGTAGAAAAACCTGCAGTAGATAAACCCATAGAAGAATTAGTTCCAGAAGATTATGTAGTGGAGGAATTGGATTTGGGATTTCCTACCCTCAAGGGAGAGAAGGCTTTGATGCGCTTTGAAATCATATAAATGTTCAAAATATTAGACAAGGGTAGAGATATTTAAGCTAAGAGTGAATAATTAAGTTCTATCATTGATCAACTCGTGGGTCCCATTGACCCAAATAACACAAAGGATAGTATTCAGACAACAATAGACATGAGGAATAAGGTTCCCTTGGTAGACCCATTTTTGAAAGCATGTAAATAATGGAGATATGATATAAAATAAAAGGGGGGAGTGGAAATTAGATCAATGTTGCCTCTCTAGCTTTCTATGTATAAGGAGTCAACCATTTTTTATAAGATGGTAGACAATGATGAACATATAGGAATTAATCAGATGATTCCTTTGTGGGAGGATTTCCTTCTAATTTTATAGAAGATCGAGAAGACAAGTGTAGATAACCTCCTTGTAGTAGCAATTTTGGAAGAAGAAAAAATTGGTCTTCTAGTTGTATAGATGAGTTTGATGAAAGTGGCTATCAAAGATTTTAGGAAGAAGCAAACTTCCATTGTGACAAAGGGAGAACTTGTAAGTGCATTGATGAGTAGACCTGAAGATTTCATTACTAAGCTCTCTTGTGCATTTTGGAAAGATAAGTAAAACAAAATCATGAATAGAATTGGAAGAATTGTGTTAGAATTAAAGAATATTTTATAGTAATTGATTTTAAGGAGTCCATTGATTGGTTGGAAAGGGTAAAAAAAGAGATTTAAAATATACAAAAGGAGCTTCCATAGTTTGAGTTTGCATAAAAAAATTGAAGACATTCAGAAAGAAATTGTAGGCACAACTAACATTTTATCAAATTCCTAACATTAATTAAGTGGTTGAGGTAGTTAATGCTTTCACACAATCATTCCTAGATGTAACAAATAATCCTTGAATATGAAAGGATACTTTGAAGTGTTTTTTTGAATTTGGCCGACAAAAGAGAAAGAAAAGCACATAAGTAAAAATTGCCACTTTTTTGTTGGTAAGGTAGATTTTTGGATGAGGAATCTTCTCCAAAAAATTCATTTTTATGTCTCCAAGGTCGTGCACAATAAAGTCCATTTGAAGAGAAGTTCAAGTCAAGGAAAGAAATGAAAATTGGATTTGAGCGAGCTCTAGAACTTGTTGGTCGAACTGTAGTTAAATCCAAAATTTTAGGGTATGATTGGGGAGAAAATATGAGTCTTTTTAGGTTAGAAACTCATGAAAGGCATTTTTGAATACATATTTAATAGTTTAGGGGCATTTAGAAGTAGTTTATTTGTTTTTTTATGTTGTTACACCTAGAAACCCTAGTTACGAGATTCTTAATTTTGAGTTTGAGTTTATTTTTTTACCCAAATTTGTTATGTAATAAGGGTTGGAATTTATTCATTTGAACAAAAATAAAGATGGTATTTTAATCTAAGTGTGTTTTTTACTGTGGTAACTATAGGTTTGAAGGGGCCCCAAAACCATTTAACAAATCAAAAGAAAGATAATCATTTCAAGCTCTAAACGACAACATTCTGTCAAAACACCTGACATAAACCAAAAAGGGCTAAACCCCAAATTACATAGTGAAGAGAATAATAATAAAAAGTGACACCCAAAAAAGAGAAACATCTAGCAATAGGGGTGTAAAAAATCCTTCCAGCATCAGAATCAGTCTAGCATTTTAACAAACTCTTCAGTCTCCACCATCTGGTTCTAAATATTATGAATTGACTCTTTCAGATTGGTGGTATCTTTGGCTTGGGAAGCAGTTTTCTTTCTGGTGCTCAATCTTGTTCTGGAGTCAGGGCCTGATAGATGGATATCTTGTTTCTCATCTTCATCATCATTAGCTTTGTCATATTTTTTCCCTTCCAGTAGAGCACATAGGGCCATTAGATTATCAACTGTAGTTTTCATCCCCACATTATTCATTGTGATGAGCTTCTTCATCATGATGTCACTCTTGTTCATTTTCTCTTTGATCAGTTTTATAGTATTATCAATAGCATTAGAAATAATATCTTCCAACTTAGTTGAGTTATTAGTTACCTTCTTAAAAACATTCTTACCTTTTTTCTACTCCTCAACATCATTCCAAATTTTGACAATAGTCTCCTCCAATAGAGCATTCCTAGCCTCCAAAGCTTTGAGCCTAGTACATGTTTCCTGGATATCTTCTTGAACCCATTTATCAATATTATAGTCATGCATGGATTTATTTCTCATAGCTTGTAGCACACTAATGATAGTAACTCTTTTGACCATGAAATCCTAGTCCCACATATCTTCCTCTATGCTTCTATGATTTTGTGTTTTCTTTCTCGTCTCATCAATCTCTCCCTTAGGGCTCTCAGGAGGAGTAGGATTAATCTTGCAGTCTACATTATCATTGTAGTCTTCCTTATCTAAGTTAACAGTATTATTTTCAACTTGGGTTTCTTCATCCTTACACCCCAAATTATCAGTGATAATCTCCTCCTCAACATTATTGACAGTTTTTTTCATTTTCAGCTTCCATTTCCTCAGAGTCTTCAGCATACTCCTTCACAGTATTATCCAGTTTGTCCGCTTCAATCTCCTTATCCTTAGGATCATCACCAATATCCTTTTGATTATTATCAATGTAAAATTCCATTATGTTATTGATTTTCTTGGTAACCTCATCAAGGATTTCCTTTCTATAATCATTCATAGCCTCAGCAAATGCGGGTATTTTCTGCTTTCGTACCTTTATCATGTCCTAGATTATTGGGAGTAAAAGAACAAGAAATTTCTCTGTTACTCGACTCTCCTTTTTCCATTTGTTCTTCCTCAAAGGAGATATCTTCTAGGTCATCCTTTAACTTCATACCTTCAACCTCATCAAAAATAGATAGCTTGGTGTCAATTTTAATAGGGCTCACCTTTCGGGACTTTTTACTCGAAGCAGTGTTGGCTTTCTTCCCAGGATAAGTTTCAGAGCTCTTTCTTTTAGAGTTAGAAATCTATTTGAGAGTCGGCTCTGAGATGTGATCTTTGGCATACTCTATGATGAAAATAATGATCCCCTCATGATGAATACATGTATCCCTAACTTTATGATCCATAATACTCTGATTAAGAGAACTAAGGAGATAGAACAAAAAGGAAACCCTAGTATTATGTATGAAATGATTCACCAGCACAAAATTGTAATTGCAAACCATGGAATACCTACCATCTAGGGTGAATTATTCCATAATAGACCTAAGGAAAAAGGCCCAAATGCATTTTACATTAGCCAGGTTCACATAATCAATATTACCTTTCACCAGCATTTCTCTCTCATTAATCTTTGGGAAATATTTATACGCCTTGTTTCCCACCTTCTTCTCTTTAGAGAAGTGAGGGAGCCCCATTATCTCATCTAGAAGGTCAAGAGTCAGATTTAAGGACTTCCCCACTAATTTCACCTTTCCATTATCCCACCATGCGACAAAAGCCTTAGTAATTTCTTTGTCATTTCCATGCAGTCGTTTCATGTAATGGTGCTTTTTACCCTTCTTCAATTTTCTCCAAACTTATTTTTCATGGATCCACTTATATTCCATCAGCTCCTCCCTCTTTAGATCACCACCCATCTCAGATTCCTCCTTCGTAGTGCTATGGTAATAGGTTATCATCAAATTTTTCTCAATTTCATTTCTCTCCAAATTTCTCAGACTGCACTCAAAATGCTTCGAATAGTTTAAGTTCTGCAACTTCTCAATTTTTATGACCCAGAAAGCATGCGACACCAAATATTAATGAATGTTGAAAGTACACAAATTAAAATTTAATTCATGAGTTGTGATCATTACTACTAATAAATCCCTCCTTTTGATTGATTTTGTCATGATTAATAATTAAGTCGATCTCGTCATTAATCTTAGTTGATCTGTTCTGCTTACGAATGACATCACTTCTAACCCCAAGGTTAGCCAGACCATCTGCAACATGGTTAGTTTCATGGAAGTTTTGGGTAACATAAAAGGATTCAAAATTTGACGCAATATGATTTATTTTATCAATAATGTGTTTGATGTACCGAGAAGATTTGCTTATGCCTTTTATGTTATTGACAATATTAAGAGAATCTCCTTCCAGCCAAACTTTTTTACATCCCATCTCTTTTGCCAACATCATAGTGTTGAGAGCAGCCATTTCTTCATCTCTATAATTGGATTTCACTCCTAGAGGGACCGCGACTACACCAACGCAAATTCTCATCCAACCTCTTATTATTCCACCTCCACCTGCCGCTCCTAGGTTGCCCTTAGCCGCACCATCAAAATTAGCTTTAACCCAATGAAAAGGAGGGTAAGTCCAAGTTGTAAGTGTTCTTGAATGAATAGAGTTGGAGACTTGAGTACAAAAGTGCCACTTTCTTATGTTCTCCTGGGATATTTTAAAGGAATTCTTGATAGTGTTGTTGTTGATAGAAGAATTGAAGTTTTTCTCCAGCCCTCTACAAATAAGATTGTTGACCACTTCAGGTTTAGAGTGATTTTCCCTGAACACTCTATTATTTCTTTCCTTCCAGATGCACCAACAGAAATGAGGAGAAGAAGCTTCCATAATTCTTTATCCAAGTTATCCGATAGAGGGCAACACCATTGCTTGACAAAGTCTTTCCAAAGAAGAGGAAAAAACCAGCAGAGATTATTTTTTTTAAGGATTAGTTCCCAAACCCTATGGGTAAAGGATAAATGCATCATAATATGATCACATGATTTAGTCTCTTACATACATATAAAACATCTATTTGAGAGATTAAAACCCATTTTACTAAGATTATCAAGGGTTAGAGGTTTATTCTGAGCTAAGATCCAAAAAAAAAGTTGATTTTGGGAATTAGAAATTTATACCAAAGTTGAAAGCACAAATGTCTATCCTCCCTTATAGAAATAAGATCACAGGCCAAAGCCACAGTATAATTAACATCAGGATTAGGGGCCCAAATGATTTTATCCTGGTGGTTATTATGAATAAACCAACTTTGCAGATCATGCTAGAAGGATATGAATCTTCTATCTATGTCTCCAAGATTACTCCATTTGTTTCCTTGCCAGTAATATTTCACTTTTACCCCAAAAATTTCTTTACATCGATCAATAGCTTGTTTCCAATCTTGGTTTCTAGATAAAGGGTTCTTTTGGATCCAGCAGTCTTCCTAGAATTCAATTCTCCTTCCATCCCCCAGCTTCCATCTCTGCCTCTTAATAATGAGATCTTTATAGGAGCTTATATTGTTCCATATGTTAGATTCATTGAGATTCTCACCATCAATGTTGAAATCCTCCAGAGTATTGTAGTTAAAGAGATATTTGTTTCTAATAATCCCATTCCATTTTTTTGGTTCCCATAGATTCTCCATAGTTGTTTAACTAGAAGAGCTTTGTCAAAACTGGGTGTTCAAAATTCTTTCTTCTATGCATCAGGCATCAGACTATTCTTTGAATTAATGCGCTGCTCGCACATCAATTCAAAGAGGGGCAAAATGTAACACCCCAAAATTGGCATCTTGCAACTCTAACCAATTTTGTTGCATTTGTTATTTTTCTAAATCATCAAAGACCTATTATACTAGGCAAATTCTGAGTTTTCACTGACTCTACTCGACCTGAGTGTCAAATGCAGAAAATCCTAAATCTGTATCAATCATACATCACATTTAATTCCTAAAT